>BDIP01000037.1:0-27899 GCA_003568945.1 Kipferlia bialata
ACCACTATCACGTGTAAGCGGAAGGGTTCCAAGATCACACTGTCACACAAGAAGCGTTCACGTGACTACCCCTGTACGCCTGGAGAGGAAGCACGGGTGGTATTGAGTGTTTTCAAGGCTTATGGAACCACATTGTCTCTGCTACCTCAGTGAGTGCCTTAACAGGCAAGAGAGAAGCAAACTTTGCTGCAAAGTCAATGTATCAACCTAACATATCATGAGTATGCTGACACCCGTCTCATAATGTGCAAACATTGGAAGGATACGGGATATTCCATAAGCACTTTGGATCGGTTGAAAATTAGTAGTAAAAGTAGTATTTGTAGTATATATGAAGGTAGGGACTTGCAGAAGGGACTTTAGACTCATGCCTAAACCTACAGGACTCAATGAGTACTACTCATAGTATGCTAGACACGTAGACACAGCGACTGTTGGTCACCCAATACTTGGTGGTGATGATGATGACCTCTGTGGAAGTACCACACTTCCTGACTGCCCATCCAGCCGGTATGGGGTCAGCGGCAGGAAGGGTGAGACAGTGAAGATGGGAGGGACACGGTGCTTGTGTCTGTGCCCAAGGGTACTATTAAATTGAGATTCTCAATAGTAACGAGTCCAATGGACTCAATCCATACCCATACCCAAGGGTACAATGGATATACACGGATCTACTCTGTATTTGTGTGACCTTGGTGTGTTGTACACACCTCTGCAGGATGGAGTTTCTATCACACCAATAGGGGGGAAGGCACTCACAATCACTCCCTGCCAGGGAGTCCCTGGTCAAGGACCTGAAGGGGAAGATGGGTGAATCTGACGCATATGTATATGTGTATATGTATTCATGAGTGGTTAGGATACGTGTCTCTCTGTCCCCCCATATTGATACCTCTGCTTATCTCACTCCCAGACCTTGGCCAGGGGCCCCTGGGTGGGCATCCATATATATGTATATACTTATACATATATGAGTGTGTCTCTATATCTCACTCCTAGACACTAACTAGGGACCCCTGAGTTGGCATCCATGCCAAGACGGTGGCACACACATACAGGAAGGGGGTGCTCAAGATGGAGGAGGTCATCAAGGAGTTGTGAGTAGATCAATGACACCTTGTGCTCAAGTCACTTGCTACACTCATATATTTATATATATATCGTCCAAAGGAATATGTTGCAATTGTCACAAAGAGATAAATCTAACCTGAACACAACCTCACACGTTGTGAAATTGTGAATAGGCAGAGTGACACTCTGTGATATTGAACAAGACTCCCCTATACACCACTCTTCCTAACAGGCCCTACTCCAACTAGAGCAAGCTAGGACTGTGGTAGAAAGAGCACCTAACCTCGTTGGTCTACAGCCTCCCTCTCACTCCACCGGCAGTGTGTCTCCCCCTCCTACCACCCCTACCCCCAGTTCCCCTAGCCCCTGTTCTCTTAGGCCCCTTGGCTCTCTCTGGGTCCAGCTTCTTGAGCTCACCCATCCAGTCCCTCTTGGAGATGGTCACGAGGACATGACACTGACCCCACTTGACTATGGAGTTGGCCTTGCCTGCCCCTGACCCATAGTAGTCACTGTAGGCAAGAGACATAGCCACAGCGGTGCTGATGAATCTCTCATGATCGTCTGTGACTCTCCAGACATCCCTTGTCGAGTCACACTCCCTGATCATAGCCTTGAGCCTCTCTAGGGCCGCAATCACACTCTCCCCTGCCTCGCCCTGGTCTGCGACAGAGATGTACTCCTGCACCCCCTCCACACACCTCCACACCACTGCCCCACCAGCTGGGATAGGGTCAGCCGCAGGAAGGGAGAGACGGGCCTTAACAGGGTCACCACTCCCTGAGAGAGCCATGTGGACTGTACGCATAGCGGCTAGAGCTGTGGTGCGGCTCAGACACTGAAGGGCGGCAGTAGCAGCATCTGTCATCTGGGTGTATCTATGGTAAGGGACTATATGTGTGTGGGAGATGCAGGGGGTGAGGGTGCTATAGGTATAATAGTGTTGGAGGTCAAAGGGTATGAGAAAGAGAGAGAGAGAAATAGAAAGAGAGAGTGGTGGGGGGGGGGGGGGGGGGGGGGGGGGGGGGGGGGGGGGGGGGGGGGGGGCGAGAACATGGTCTCTATATACCCAAGACTTGTCAGCAACATATAAATGAGCGTCCCTAAGAAGAATTTGAATTGAGACAAGTCACACTAAAGGTATTATTACGAGTGGGAGTGGAACATGCCCACATATGCATGGTCTGTGTACCTTGAGCAGTCTGCACATACAATGCGGCCACACCGACGACAGTGGTGACTGGAGGTGAGTGTACATGAAAGGAATGTTGATATAGACGTGATGAGTCCATGCACACTACAACACATACAACACCCACCGGCGCTTGATGAAGTTGAAGGGCAGGTCACAGATGAAGCAGATGTCGTCAACCTGGTCCTCTGGGGGTGAGGGTGAAGGAGGGAGATGGTATGTATGCAACTAGCAAAAGATAGATAACTTGGCTTCGAAAGCATGACAGACACTATGTCAGCAGTCTGTACTGACAGATCACAGACTCCCACACCACACCCCCTCACCTAACCACTCAGTCCTTCCGACAAGCTTGGGCCTGATGACGCTTGTGAAGAGGAGAGAGAAGTCGACACCTGGGGGGTGAGAGATTAGCAAGTGATCAGAGTCAAACGTACTCCTCAATGCAGAATCTGTCTCAATATATATACAACCCACCTGTCTCCATGACTGGGGCGTGACTCATTCTTTGACAGTGCAAGGGGCTGCCAGGTGTTGGGGCTCTGTTGGACTGTGCCTGGAACGGTGTGAGACTGTGCCATCAGACCAGGCTGGCCCCTTTTGTGTTTCTTCTTGCAAAAGAACTTAAGGGTTCATTATTTGATAACCTGATTTGGCGTCGTCTAACCTGTGTATATAGGTGCCAGAGAGTGGGCTCGAAGCCGCTGCCGACGCCTCTGTGGTGCATAGAGTGTTGGCGGAGTTGCACTTCCTTTTGTCTACTGTGGCATTGGGGACAGAGTGAACAGTCCCAAGAGAGGGTCTCTCTCGCTCATCTTTCTCAGTCTGCACAGACTACTACAGGGAACCATACCTGTAGAGTCTGTGCCTTGCTGTTCAAGGAGTAACAAGACGGAGCCGTTGAGGTTTGACGTGAGACAGACTCCCTGACGAGATGAGCTCCTACAGTCATCTGCTGGAGTTCTCTAGCTATGACGACAGGTGCCTGGACGATGTAGGTAGGGAGTATGCCCGTATGTGACTCATCTTCTGGCGGGAGACTCCCCCCACATACATCTCTCTCTCTCCCTCTCTCTCTCTCTCTGTACCGTCACCGTTCGTTGCATCCTTGTCCCCTGTGTCCCTCTCTCACCCCAGACGACACTCTCTTCCAGGTCATTGACAAGCTGAACAGCCTGGCCTTCGGTCTACACTTCAGGTAGAGACCACTCGGTATCATATTCATCTCAAGGATGTGTCCCACTGTCTACCGCCCCCCTTACACTACAGTGTGGATAATCTGTTCAGCCTCTGCGGGACTGTCCCCTTCTGGACCAGACTGGTGGAGACGGTGACTGGTTGTGAGCTGGACGTGTTCGACCTCCCATCAGGCACGGGGCCTCTCTATATCTATATATACTCCAGACATCACAGTCTCAATCTCTCTCTCTCCCTGTCTGATGTGGCTGACACCAGGGGAGGTGCTTACCATTGACACGATGCTCCACCTCACCGACCACTTCCCAGACCCCAAGCCCCAGTTCGACAGGCAGATGGGGGTGGACGCTCTGGCAGGTTGGGGGTGTTGGAAGTCTACAGCTGATATATTGACATTTGCTGAGAGTAGTTGCAGCACACATCAGACCACTGCCTGTTTAGCTTTATCTTTGTAATGACTATTATCAGTAATAATACTTAGGCTTCATCCATATAAACAATATCATATAACTCGTGAGTACCATATCTTACTCGATAGGTGACAAGTCGTGCATGGTCCAGGTGCTTGCTGCCTTCCTTGCCTCCAGTAGCAGTGTGGAGGTGGAGGTCAGTGGCCATGGGATGCACTATGGACAAGGTACACAGCTATTGTACTACATATATTGTACCATTTAGTACTCTCCAATCTTAGTCAGAATATACTCCTTTGAATCGTTCGCTCTCTTCCTCCCTCCCTTCTATAATAGCTCCTCTCACGTGCTAGACATGGGAGACACCCCCTGTTTCAGTCCCGACCTCCTGGGCCCAGGTCAGTGTACCCTGTTTCATAGTAGACATCACCCACTCTGCTGGCACTGTGATGTTTGTATGGTCCAATGAATACGACGTCTACTGCTTTAGGCATACATCCATGTACGTATCATATGACACTATTTCTGGCGTATAACCTCCAGCCAGCCCCTCCTTTGGGTCAGACGAGTACAGAGAGGGTGAGGGTGAGGGTGACATGGACTACGAGGCGTCTGTCGTGGCTCTGTCCGGGGAGCACGAGACCACCCATGCTGAGCACCAGGAGACAGTGCCCCAGGACCAAGGTGCGGTGGGAGTGACTGCGTCTTGGTATTTGATGATTGGTAGCAGAGTAGCACTTATGCTTGTCTTCCGCTGATCGACATATAGGAGAGACTATGCGGCATCCTCTCTGTTCATTGACACAACTCATTCCAGGTGGATATCGTGAGAAGTACAACGACCTCAGGAGAGAGATGGAGGTAAGATGTAACTACTTGTGTCTCACCTTGGATCTAGTATGTCTCTCTCTTCTCTTGCCGAAGTGATATGTGTATACATGTGACTATATGTGTCACGGCTGACCCCCTTAGATGCTGCTGGTGTCGTCTGAGAGAGAGACAGAGGCCAGGGAGGAGCAGGAGGAGAGGTGGAGACAGGAGAGACAGGAGGCAGAGCAGAAGAGGTGGGTGACCGTCACACATCTCATCCTTCCATATCCCACCCATGCCTATCCCACCCATGCCTATCCCACCCCCAGCCAGCACCAGAGACTGCAACTGGACACAGCCAGATCCGACCTCTCCCTAGTCAGGGCCGAGTTCAGCACCCTCCAGGCCCAGGTACCGTCAGTGGGGCTGTTACTGCCTATCCCCCCCGCCCCTCTTCCACTCACCCTAGGCCCTCGAGTACCACCAGCAGGCAGAGTCTCTGGAGCAGGAGGTGGGGTAGTCATAGTGGTACACACATAGTAGCTCTACATGGTATCTATATGTGTCTATGTATGACCGTGCAAAGGTATATCACTTCGTATCCTTACCTCTCAGGTTCGCACGCTGACTGAACGCCTAGAGAGAGAGGCAGAGAGAGAGAAGGAGAGGGAATCCCAGCGAGAGCGTGAGTGGGAGAGACAGAGGCAGAGGGAGAGAGAGAGAGACAGAGAGCAGGGCCTGGCAGAGAGAGAGAAGGAGCTTCTTGAGGCTGAGAGAGAGCGGGAGAGGGAGAGAGAGAGAGAGAGAGCCGCTGGCTGTTCCGAGTGCCGGATGTTACAGACAGAGCTGGACGAGACATTAGCCAGGTAGGGAGGACTTCTGGATGGATGTTTGGTAACAGAGCAAATACAATGCGATTCATATTGGTGACCACGTTGACCATACTGAAGCACGGTCTCTCTTTTTGCTATTGGTGCTAATGACAGACTCCGAGAGTCCCGCAACACCAATCTGGAGATGCAGACCAGAGAAGGGAAGGTGAGGGATGCAATGCAATTGACCGAATAGTCATGGAATGGGACTGCATTGTGTAGTGTCTGACCCACAGGTCACCTCCCTGCTCCGTTCCCTCTTCGGTGTCTTCCCTGCCCTCACTGCCACTCTCCCTGACGTCACAGAGGAGATACCGGAGACCAAGTTGGCGGAGCTCGTCAAGTGAGTAGTGGTAGACCACCACATTGTCTCATTAATACACGTTATACTTCTCATTGCACTTTTTTTTGTCATTTATTTTCGAAGTTCTCACCCAAATTCTTACTTCCAGGACAGTCAGAACCGCTGCCAATGACGCCTACTCCCTAAGGGTCAAGGTGGACTCCGACGCAGACAGAAACGTGAGTGGATACCCATATACGAGTACTATATATACTCAAGTGACAAGCGCTGCATATATCTACGCTCTATTACTGATAGACACTGCATCCACATCTGCCTATTCCATGGCTATCACTCCTTCTGACCCCTTAGGCCAAGAGAGAGATGATCCTGCTGGACAGGGTGGCCGTGTCGAGGTCTAGGCTGGATCAGACACGTGAGGCACTGGCACAGGCAGAGAGACAGGCTGCAGTCAGGGAGGTACGGCCGACTATCTGACCGCGTTTGTATATATATATATACTCATTAAATTACATATTTTTGCATATATATGGAAGGAGACCACCCTCCTCACTTCAGGCTCAATATAAGCGAGACATGCAGCGTGTGACCCTGAGGCTGAAGGAGGCGGAGAAGGAGAGGGAGAGGGAGTGTAGCAGGCAGAGAGAAGAGAGAGCAGAGACCGAGGATGTCCTGTCACCCCCACAGGTGCTGATGGTATAGTGTTATATAGCGACAGATCATCTAATGACTGGTCTAATGATACTGTGGGTGGTGACTCAACAGTGTCGGTGCCTCTCTCTCTCTGACCCTCAGGGCATGGACTCTACCCTCCTCAACACCTCCATGGAGGACCTGAGGCTGAGGCACAGGTGCTGTGGCTCTGAATCATGTATCTCTATTGCTTGACACGTATCACCTACAACTCCCTGACCTATATCTTGTCTCGCTGTGATGTTGCGCTTAGGGCTCACTATATCTCCATGCATTATCATAATAACAATGTATCTCATCATAGGGACTCGTCCACTAGGTCCCTGAGAGATACAGAGAGAGACAGGACTCGGGAGCGACTGGTGATGAGAGAGACCTCGGGACACCTCTCTGCCCCAGGTACCTCTACCTCTACCCTCTCACACAGTCATTCTGCTATGATACGACATATCCTGCTGTATACCACATCTCCCTCTACCTCTCAGGTCACGAGATGGGCCCTGTCAAGGACAGAGAGAGTGAGACTGGCCTGTCAGGGGTTGTTCTTCTCACCTATGTGCTGGCCTGGATATACTGCTCGGGGGCTATCCTAGGTCAGTAATGACACGTATACCCTATATATCCTTCCGTATGAGGTCTACCCCCCTCTGACCCCAGCCCTGGGGATGGACGCCGTGTCTCTGTGCACAGTATGTGCTCTACCCCTCCTCGTCAGCCCCTCCTTCCTCACCCACCGCCTGGCTAGATACAGGGGCGAGGTGGCACGCCAGACAAGACGCGGAGTCAAGGTGGGGTGGTCACATATCTTCTGTTTGTGTGTATATACTCCTGCCTCACCCCCAGGTGTTTTCCACCACTCTGCTCTGTGCGTTGGTGTGTGGGGTAGTGGTGGGTGTGCTCACATGCATCATGGGATCCACAATCAACAGGTAGGCCAGATAGTACCCCTTGATACATGACACCCATGTTCTCACCCTCTAGATTCCTTCCCGGGCTGGTCCTCAGTGTGTGGCTTGGGGTCACTGTGTTCTCCACGGTGCTGTACCCCATAGCTCCCAGACCCACCAGGGCTGACCCCACCCGGTCCCCCCTGCTGCCCCCCCTGGCTATGGCCCTGTCCATATCATTTGCGGCATCCACATCGGTACGGGTAGTGTGGGTAGTGTGGGTGTGCGTACAGCCTATCTATCGTTGTCTCACTGTCAGGACCTTCTATACTGGCTGTCGCTGGGTGTGCTTGTGTCCACCCTACACCTGCACAGACGGGCATACTCGCTACTGCACTATCAGTACACAAGAGGTACCAGGGGCTCCTCTTGGATATGCTTCTGATATTATGCTTCTAATATTTTAGTACTATTTCTTGTAACGTCTTGCCCCTGACTCCAGGCATCGACTTCAGCCCCAGCAAGAGGATATGGCGCTACTTGGCAAAGACATCACACGTACGGTCCTACTCTGTCACCTCAGTCCACAAACATCCACCGTCTCACCCATGTGTGAATGTATATATATATAGTGAATGTATATATATACACCGATACATCGCTCTTGACCATCCCCCCCACCCCAGCTCAACCTGTGCTGTGCCCTGATCGGAGGGTCTCTGGTGTCAGCCACCATGTTCACGGATGACAGGGCCTACGACGCTGGGATCACAGGTGGGGCCATGGGGGTACTCGACTTGCATTGAGTGTGTCATATGTATTGATATATAATGGAGCAATATTATTATAGAGGAGAGAATATCTCCAGCTGATATCAGGTGTATGTATTCTGGCAGGAATTCTCGCAAACTTTGCCATTCCCCTCTCCCTGCCCCCCTCCGTGTCAGTCTCTCCCACCCACCACTCCTCAAGGGTGCACACTAGGGGGAGCTCGACCCTGGCTGCCTCCCTGGCCGGTCTCGACTCTGTGGGGGGTGCCTGGAAGGCGTCTGAGACCGAGAGTACCTCCAGGCCCTCAGCCCTGGTCCGCACCCTCCTGTACTGTCTGCCGTCCATCCTGGTGTCCTGCTTTGCGGCGTGTGTGTTTGCCTTCGAGTTTCCCTTTGCGCCATCCGTGCTGCATGTGGTCCTCATCAGTGTATGTGCATACCTCCTCAGCGTCCCTGTCATGGGTGTCTATCTACTGAGGCAGGGGCCATCCAACAGGCACAAGGTGGGTGGTTATCATGCGAAACGGGGTGATTCCTTCCCTACTGACTGACACCCAGGTTGCAAGGACTCTGACCTGGCTCTACATACCCCTCTACGCAGCCGTGTGGTGCTCGATCAAGTACGTAAGCTGTAGCTTGTACTCTTTCTTTGTGTATATATCGGGTCTGGGCTGCTCATCCATGAGTGCATTCTCTCTCCACCCTCACCCCCAGCTGGGGCCTTGGCCTCATCTTCGTGTACCTTCTCCCTGCATCTGCCATCGCTATGGTCCTGCTGGCCCAGGGGTCAGGGTCAGCGGAGGTACTCAGTGAGAGGTCGGTGTAGGGCAGTCCACTCCACTGGTGGTGGGCTAGGCCTGGTATTGCTAGTGCTGTTAGTAGTGCTGGTAGTGGGTGAGGGCATCTTCTGTCAGTAAATGCCCTCACTGTTCTGTTCTTTCGATGTCGTCCTGTAGTGATAGGAGCAAGCTGACGTCCCATGACACACTATCACCTACCTTCTCTCTCTGTCTCACTTGTACCCAGTACAACTCATACTCCCTCTCTCAGTGTATAACACACACACTTGTCACACACCAGGACCGGGTATACACAACAGCTTCCAATCGATACTTCACATCAGGGGAAGGTTGGGGGTCTCTGTCAACTGTAGACTCTACTGTTGACCTCCCTTCCACCAAGAGGGAGGCATAGGGGTAGGGCACTCAGGCATAGGGGTAGGTCATGATTGAGTCTGCCGTGGCCTCGGTGTTGGCCAAGGTGCTCGGGGACTTTGTGGTGGTGGATAGAGAGGTAAGACTAGTGCAGCACTACAATTACCGATTGGGGTCTAGATATCGGATACAGTCTCAGTTTGGATGATGGTTGGGTGTATCCATACTTACCACTTGTGTCTGCCTTACCCCTAAGGACCTGTCCGTGTCTCTATCCTCTGGGCACCTAGAACTAAGAGATGTGGAGTTCAACAAAGAGGTGGGTGTGACAAGGTACTCCCTCAGAGGGGTCCTGGTATGACCTTGACCAATCAATGCTGTTTTAGGTGAATGGTCCCTCTACCCTCAGGCCCTCTCCACCATTCTTCCCGGCCTGTCAATCGTGGGTGGGTGCATCCACCTACTGTCTCTTCGCATCCCGTGGACACGTCCTGCCAAGGGAATCAAGGTATATACTCATCGCTTGTGGCACAAGATATCAGTTATCTGTTGTCTAGTCCTTACGCTCTAGGTCCACTGTGATGGGGTGTATGCCCTGCTAGGGCCACCAGGACCAGAGGCAGGTAGAGGGGACTGTTTGTGTCATACCATGTCATTTGGCTGTGTATATATGAATAGCCCCCTACCTCAGGTGTATACACAGCAGAGGATATTCAAGAGGCACTAGAGATGTCACTGCAGAAGAAGGCCAAAATGCTGGAGGTACCTATAACAACATGCATTGTGTATATATGAGCAACTGAGACCTGACCCCTAGGAGTGGCACAAGAGTTGCATCCTGCAGATCCAGGGCAAGACCGAGACTGGTCTTGTGTCAAGGTGTGTGTCACAATCTCTGGTTGTATACAATGCATTTGCAACCAGGTGCGCACACTTACCTGTCTGTCTCACCCCAGGCTGGTCTCAGCGGTTGCCACCCGCATGACGCCCCTTGTTGTGGATCAGGTCAGGGTGGAGCTGACAGACATACACATGAGGTATGGGCATGGGATACGGGTGTCACGTATATACCACTCAGTATATCCTGCATCGTGTCTCACCTAGGTTTGAGGACACAGCCTCTGAGTCTCCCATAGCTGTGGGTGCCACAATGGAGTCTCTGACGGTCTGCAGTACCACCTCTAGATGGGAGCCATTGGGGGTGTCTGCTACTGTAGCCCCAGGGGGTACTGGGTCAGAGACGCACACAGACCCACAGACGGGTGGGCACACTGACACTGACACTGACACTGATACCTGGTGGCACCGTAGGAGGACTCAGCTGAGGGAGTGGAGGGAACGCAGGACAGAGCGTAGGGCGCATAAGAGAGATATGCGGACTTCTTCATCCACTGACGACGACAAGGCCACCACGAACAAGACCACTAGCGCTTACAAGCTGCTGAAGTTGACTAACCTGGCGGTGTATGCATGTCCCATCTTTCAGGGTGTTAGTCTCCTGGATCAAGGTCAAATGGATGCGATGCGGTATGTTGTGTGTGCAGAGTATACGTCCTGATATACCTGTCACTAGAGGTCTCATCTCTGACTGACTTCAGACATATAGAGGTTCCTTCAAGTGAGTGTCTGTTTGGTCCATCCTCCATGGAGATCAGACTATCCCTCGGGACCTCCAGTGTTGGCACCCAAATAGCAGCTGCCGCAGCCATGTCATCTGTGACATGTGCCCTCTCAGACCATCAGGTAGGGGTATATCCATGGCAGGGCAGGGGGTGTTATTATGACTAGTATCCCCTCACAGTCAGGTCGTCTGTCTTTCAGACATACTCAACAGGGTGTTCAGTGTACATCCACTCTCTTACCATGTCGGCAAGAGGATTGAAGAACAGAGAGCTATCCACGTTGGACCCCGGTCAGCTGCCACATACGTGAATCTCTACTATAGGTACAACCTTAGGATCCTCCTCGTTGTACTTGTGGTGTCTGATCTTACGGTAGTACTCTGTCACGTGATCTGCGGTCCTCTGGACGCACTGCGGCACACATCAAGTCCCAGAAGGTATCGGTTTGACAGAGATAGGTCCTAGACTCTATTGGTTTGATGCCACATATATGGGAGATGATCATTCGTATGCCTATACTTCCGTATACTTATACACAGGACAGTCTGGAGCGTTGGATCCCGTACGATGACCTCATCCGATACAGAGAGGCGGCAGCCACTGCCATTCGGGGACAGGGTGTGGTGGACATGTCGTCTCTCTCCAGGAAGAGCCGCAAGACCGTGCTGGCCCAGATGTCTGTGGACATGTGTGCGTCTGAGGTGGCCCGTCTGTCAGGCAAGGGCGTCCCTTCCCATGATAGAGCCCCTCAGAGGCATGTCGAGGGGACCGGCACCACTCTCACTCTGGATGTAGGGCTGGACCACATCAGTCTGTCCGTGTCTGAATACTCAGCAGTGCATACCCATCCAGAGCCGGTGGATACAGACGCCCTAGTGGGAGTGCCCTATCAGTCTACCACTGTGGCCTCGCTACATATCCACAGGCTGCTAACAGATATCATGTTGTCCGCAGACGACATGCGCCTCACGGGGATTGCAAGTGTGGGTAGTGTCACACTTACCGACACCAGAGGTATCTACGTACTGTGAGTACTTCTGTATATTTAATACTGACTCATAGGTCTGGCAGATGGGATAGCATTCCCGCACCTGGTGTCGACTCTCCACCCTACCCCTAGGGTGGTGGCGGAGGGGAGGGTAGTGGGCCCTGCCTTCCTGTCTCTTGAGTGTGACGTTATGCTGCAGTCACACAGGGACATGGGATCTCTGTCTGTCTCCAGTCTGCCATTGTTGGTAGTAGTTCAGCCCCCATTCCTTTCCAGGTACTCACGCATACATCTACATTAGTGTGTCACGAGGGATAGGTAGCCTGTCTTACGACCAGGATGGTTCTGCTAAGTGACCGCGTTGTCAGTCAGATACAGAGGCCAGAGGCTGTAGAGACTGGCCCAGTGTCAGAGGCTGGGTCTGACACAGGGAGGCCTGAGGCCACACTCCAAGAGGGGCTGTCTGCCTTTGATGTCTTGGCCGCCTTGCGAAGTGGGGACACAGACAGTGTGCTGGCCCGACCTGATGAGACTGAGCAGACACGGGATACGGCACCAGCAGAGATACAGGTATGGGTTGAGTATATGGCTGGCCTCTGTGGAAGACCTGATTAACCCCAGGTACGCAGGATGACTGTGGACGTTGTGCTTGCGGCACCTGTGGTAGCTGTGTTCCCAGTACCTGGTCAGCGAGAGAAGGGGGTCTTGGTCATCAACTGTGGAACGCTCAGGCACGGTGTATTTACAGTGTTTGTCTCTCTATCTATTATGTGATATCCACTGACACATAGGGTACGGGACTCGCCATCAGCGCAGAGTTTCACTAGCCGACTACCCAGGGTGTCAACGTCTAGGACCTCACTCTACGACACATACTCAGTCGCTATTGAGGTATACGCTGTTACGCTATTGTACTGTTTTCTGGATTGGTTCTGCACACGAATTGGCCGCATTACATGATTTTACCCCAGGATACCACTCTGTCCTACTGCACCGATCTTGGGGTGTTTAAGTCACTAGTGCATACCTTCAGACGACGTGCCACCCCACATAGCCACCTCTTCTCCACCCGGACAGGAGTCAAGCCACTTCTCTCGAGACTGTCTACCAAGCTCTATATTGCTAGGAGTCTCGGAATTGCCGAAGTCCCAGGCGTGTACCTGTTTGCAGCCCTTGGAGGTCTAGATGTCACTGTGTCTCACGGGGTACGCACTTAGTGATCTTAGTGACCTATAATTATTCGTATCCACTGTTTCTGTCGTCCTATCCTCTTACTGCCAGCGTCTGTTTGGGGTCCAGCAACTGATCGGGGGGCTAATTGAGTGCTTTATCGTGCCATCCCATACCAATACTGCCCCAACTCCGATTGCCTGTCTACCAGAGTCAAGTACAGCTGTATCGCCAAATGAGGACCTCGGGAGTGCCAAGGTCAACGTCGGTTCGCTCGTGTCTGCTCTGACTGAGAGTGCCGACGACACTAATACCCGTGGCCCTGTCCTTACCAGTGTTGACCTGGCAGTGGAGGCCCTCACCGTCACTGTCGGAGAGGGGGATGCCGTTGAGTTCTCTGCTGCCGTGACATCCATCAGGGCCAAGGCTGATGTCAGGGCAGCCCAGTCTGAGGCTGTGGTGGAGGTGGCAACAGTGCGTGTCCTCAACAACGCTGGTGTGGCACTGGTGACAGCAGGGGTGCCACAGTCCACTGATGGGTCGCAACCCTTTGTGAGCGTCGCCTACTCTAACCAGACCGGTGTTGCAGACATTCTTGGATCGGCCCCCTCTCTTGGGTTGCAGACCGTAGACGTTGGGGTGAGTCAGATTGACGTGGTGCTGGATAGGGACTCTCTGAACAGGATATCAGCCATTGCGGAGGAGACCCTAGGCATGTTGGCACTGCCCAGTGTAGACAGCCAGGGTGTAGGGACGGCAGAGACCATGTCGAGAGAGACCTCGGCAGACACAGTGGTTGTAGAGACTGACTCAGAGCTTGTAGCCAAGATCAGAAGAGGATCAGGAAAGCGGAGAGAAGCGCTGAGGCCGCACTATAGTATGGTTGTGAACGCCTCCCTTACTGGTGTGTCTACCCTGCTATGCACCTCCCTCGAGCCCCTCTCTACTGTCACCATTGACAGGGTGTCGTGTAGTGTGGGTCTTTGTGCCAACGGCAGTCTGTATATCGAGGCAGACCTTGGGGACCTGGGAGCAACCGACATGCAGGAGGGCACCCTCTGGCCTAGCATCGTGTACAGCACCACCAGACATGGCCACACCCACCTGGATCCCTTGCTGTCTGTCAGTATGGTCAAGGACCCCACCAGCCCATACGCACAGGAGGTGCATGTGGACATACCACGGGGCCTGGGGGTGGTCTATGTGGCAGACTATGTGCAGAGGGTGACCGACTTCTTTAGTGCCCACGAGGAGGACTCAGCCGCTATCAAGGGGGCCATTGCAAAGACGGGGGCGGTGGTGGGGGAGACCCAGACCCAGCTGAGGGAAACGCTTGTACAGCCCGCACAGACGTCTCTCATGAAGTTTTCCCTGACAAGGGCGTCTCTGGAGCTAATAGTGCCCAAGTGGATAGACAAGAGTGACCATGTCAGGTACATATATTGGGAGAGTAATAATTCCATTGAGGTGCTAATTACAGGATGCGAGGAACGGGAATGTCTGTGGACCTCCTCTATGATGTGAGGGAGACAGAGCACGGCCCAGTGCCCGTGCGTGCCATAGACCTGTCTGTCTATGGATTCAGGGCAGAGACCTCTATTGGGACAGACGATGTCATGGAGGGTGCGGATGGAGTTGGGTATGTTGTCACAAACCTGCTGGCCCCTGTTAACGCAAATGTCTTCCTAGAAAGTCCCTTGGGATCCATGGGCCCCTCTGAAGATACGTGTGTGTCTGTATGCCTCTACCAGGGCACCCCCACCACTTGTGACATGCACCCTCTGGTGGCAACCCTGACCCGCCAGCAGTACCTGTTCCTGAGCTCTCTCTCCCAGCCTGGGACAAACCTAGGTGGGGAGCCATCGTCCCCTTCTAGCGAGAGAGCAGCTGGACCAGTCAGTCCGGCAGAGAACATCTCGACTGGGAACAGCATAGTAGGGCAGGTGATATGTTTGTAGTTATGCCGGTAGGACCTATAGCTCATCTACATACTTCTTGAAACTTCCTATCTTATGTATATTGTGGTCCATAGTCTATGGATGTCCCGCCGCCTCTGTTTTACGTCAGTTGGTTGGTGTTAGTAGTACCATCCCTTCCCTTGGGTCTCCTGTGGCCCTCTCTTTCTGCTGTCCTGCTCTGCTGTTAAAGATGGTCCCCAGTCACAACGAGACAGGTACACATCATGACATTCGCGACCTTGTGGTTTGTACTTACCCAGGGGAAGCAAGCCTTCGAATTGACGGTCTCTCTTGGAGCCTCACACAGAGTGGGTCCGCTACTCATTCTTGTCTCAGTCTCTCAAAGGAGTTGAGTGTCACATACTCGTCCCCTATCGCAGCAGATAGAGCGACACTACTATCAGTGTTACCAAATGGGGAGACTCAACCCATTAGTGTACAGGTATAATATGTGTCCAACTAGTCGCGGTTGGCTACGATACTGATCTCAGGTGATGCTTGACAGTCAGTCGCATAGTGCGTCAGTCAGCCTTCACACGTCCTGCATAGAAGTCAGAGCCTTGCCGACCCCTATCAGTAGTATCCTAGCGTTTGTGGCACCACTGGCTGACTCATCCCCTTCTGGCAGCGACCACTCTTGTGTCACACGCCTGGGGTCTCCCTCCAGCCTTCAGTCACCACTGACTGAGACTGCTCCCCCTCCCCCTCAGAACATCTTCCAGCTTATGGGGGCCCTGAGGGGAGAGCCTGAGGACACCACACCCGTACTGCTTGTACCTGATACAATGGTGGTCCCTGTGTCTGACAGTCCCCTCTTTGTTGGTCTTGGTCGCTTCCTCTGCCCGGTGTCTACAGGAGACCCAGGCACCATGCTCCACCACCTGCCAGAGGGCTATGTGCGCCTGTCGGTAGTGGAGCCATCCCTCGCCTCATGCTCCACTCTCATGGGCCACAGCCAGTCTGAGATATCCACTGTCACTGTACAGTGCTCCACAAGTGTGAGGCTAATGGTGCCAGAACAGGTGTGCCTATTACCATCATCTCACAAAGATATGTATTTGTATCCTGTCGGGTTCATTGAGTATCTTGTCGATACTTATGAACTTTACTCACCCAGGTGGATGACAACTCGATTCTGGTGTGCCTGGAGGCTGTTCTCTCGACAGATGCCTCTATTGTAATGAATCAGTTCGAGAGGGGTACAGGCCATAACACCAGTGCCTCCCTTACGGTGGAGGGCCTTAGTCTGCGGGTCTTACATGAGGAGATCCACAGGTGAGACTGTATACTCTTTCTGTCAAGGTTTTCTCTCCCACTCAGTATCCTATAGCTTACCTCAGAGACGACGGTATATTGAAGAGCGGTATCCTGTCCATCACCGTGCAGGAAATGGGTCTTCAACCAGATCCATCTCTGGTTGCAGCTGCCTTCCCCCAGCCTGAGAGAGGTCCAAGAGCCACCAAGCGCGTATCCGACCAGGTGTGCGCAATGTTTGCTGAGAAGGCCTTTGTTGATGTTCGTGCTTGTCTTGAGGATGAGGTGGCTGTCAGTGTCGGTGGGACCGCTATCAACACAATCCGGCGGGCCCTGGTACTCTCCTCCCAGATAGGTCACTCATCTGATGACATAGTCGATGTGGGACAAGATCACAGAGATGACGGACAAGATGACGGTCTGTTCAAGACTGAGACCCCGAGTGGCAGGGCAGACAAGGCTGACCGGACCACATACAGTCTCATATCTCTGCAGGTGGAGAAGGTCCGGGTGTTCCTCATGTCCAGATTCAACCACCCTCTCCTCAAGCTGAAGGTGCCTGGTGTATCAGTGTCGCTGCAGGCTAGGAGAGACACCCTGGAGGCTAGTCTGGAGACCCAGGCCCATGTGCGGTACTTCGACCCCGTGGCCTTGGCCTACCACTACCTACTGCAGCCCATAAGCATCTCTGCCTCCGTCTCCCAGGCGCATGCCACAATACAGCGCCAGACAGACACCGAGGAATCGTCAGAAACTGACACTGAGAGTTCAGAAGCAGACTCAGAGAGTGTGGAATCTGGTACTGTGTGCAGTACACATGTCACTCTGGATATACGTGGGTCAGAGTCAGAGACAGTCTACATTCACCTCCCTGAGCCTGCAGTTGCCGCATTGGCTGCCGCTGGAGAGGCCTTAGGAACGGATGTAGTCGCTGAGTCCACGAGTACAACTGCTAACGAGGCATCAGGTGTGTGATTCTATATATGCAGCTAATGTGTGTTCCTATCTCACCCAGGCGTCACAGAGTTCCTGTGCGTCAACCATACCGGGGTCCCCTTTGTCCTGATAGCACACACAGAGTCCTTCTCTCCAGATGACTACATGCCACTGTCGGACTTTGCCTTGTCGTGCTGTGCCTTTGGAGACATGGGTGAGAGGTGCACGGGGATATACTCCCAGGTCCAGTCCAGTGTGGCTGAGGCGGCTCGAGCTCAAGGGGAGACGTGCGTGGTGTCCTGGGTCGAGGATGGGGACAGAGCGACATTCGACCTCGCCTCAGAGGGCAAACCAGTGGGCTCCATTCTGTTTGGAGACCTCTTTGAGCCCCTGGTAGGAGTCTCACCCACTAAGCCGGGTGTGTTTGCGTACACAATGGTTCCGAGAGAGGCATCGGGTCTCGCCATGGCCTCAGTCCCAGTGGTGATCACAGTGAGAAGGGTCGGCATGCAGACGCTGGTTGACGTCTCGTCGAAGGTGTGATGCAATTGGTGTATATGTTCAGTCGCGTTCACTCTCTGTGTACTATTTCCTGACGTCAGTACAGCCTCACCAATATGTTCCTGAGCCCTCTGCGTCTGTCAGTCCAGAACAGTTCAGAAGAGGGAGGGGAGAGCACCGAGGTGGAGGTCCTGGTGCCCCCAGGCCACAAGAGGTACCTACCCCTGATGCACACCCTGGCCCCTCTAGTCGGGGTCAGTGTGGCACTGTGTGCGGGGGGCACAGCTATATACACGAAGGAAGTGCCCACCGGTCACTACAACGCCTTCCTCAGGTCTCATGCCTATAACGAGACCCAACACACCATATCCGAGTCACAACACGCCGAGTATCAGCCTAGTGAGTACATTCCTGTCGGTGGCCGTATTATTGGCAGTGTGACATGCAAACCGGTCCAGGAAGGAGGTCGTGACATGCACATAGGACACTCCCTCAGTACGGTATCAGTTCTCACTGCGGGTAGTGATGTGGGTCCCTGTGAATACCAGGACAGACTGCGGCATCTGTACCTGTTTCCCACCCTTCGCATTGTCAACGACTGCATCTACCCCATCACCGTGGTCCTGTCCACTTTGACAATGCCTCCAGGGGTGGTCAAGAAGAAACATGCGATCAAGGAAAGGATGCTTCTCAAGATTGGAGCCAACAGCAACCTGGATGTTCCTCTTGTACACCCCGATCAGAGGGTGGCAATCAACAGGATAGCCCTAGATGTGGGTACGGGTTATGACACGACAGAGTTCTCAAGAGACTTTACCCGAGTGGGCAATGTACCCCTCACTCTCTGGAAACACCGTGGGCACACCAGTGACCATGTTCCCCCAGAGGTCAAGCTGAAGGGACCGGGGGAGAGACGCCTCAGGATAGGGGTGGAGTTTGATGGCTGGAGGGATACGGGGGGGACAGCCCTGCTGAGAATATTCCCGCCATATTTGGTGAGTCTTATAGTGTAGTATGATATAGTATAGTGTGTCCCTTGCATTACCCCATAATAGTACCACCTATCTGGGCGACGGGATTCTGGCAGAGACTCTTCAACTTCACTCATGCCTGACGTCAGGTTCGGAACTCCCTCTCAGACCACACCGTGACCACCACCGCCCAACCTATAACGGGACTCACCTCATTTGCAGTCGACCCAAAGGAGCAACGAGTCCTAAGAGAGGGAGACACGTGCATGTTTGGCTACTCAAGTCTCGAGTACGCAGATCAGAAGGAAGGATCCAAGACCCAAGGCCTGCCTAAGGTACAGTGTACCATTGACAACATCTTCTACCAGAGTTGTGAGAACACTTACCGTCAGGCTAAGCTCCTTTGTGTGGCCATTCAGGCACGGCCTGCCCTGTCAGACGTCGACGGAGTGCAGCTGGCTGGAAGAGTAGGTATGGTGAGAGTATGTGGGATGGCAGCCCGGCATCACAGTATGACACTCTTGATCATACTCAAGTCTCACCCCAAGAGCCGTTCCACCTACAGACGGGTATCATGACCACTGCTGGACACGAGCACACCCCACTGGGAGTACCATGTCTGGCCAGTACATCGCTGTGCTGCAATGGTAGAACCAAGATTGTGTCCATTGAGTACAGGTACATGTGTCTATCGTGTATTGGGTGTCAGGTCCATGTTTCAGTGTTCTTCTGATAACAGGTGTACCATCCTGAACTATTCCCACCGGGACATTGACTGCCTGGTGGGCCCAGCAGGTAACAGTGGCCGAGTCAGGGAGGAGTACGGCCATGTAAGTGTTGCTGGTAGGGCTACTGTCCCAGTGATAGAGGGGTGTGTGGCATCAGCCGATGGGGAGGTATACCTCTACTTCGTCGACCCGTCTGCATACGTGTCTAGTTCTGCCCCAACTGGTGGGATTCTCTCCGTATTTAGAGTTGTAGACTTCCTAGAGTCTGCACCCCTTATCCCTGGTCTCTCTGCAATGGTTCCATATGGGATCAACCTAGACGTGGCTGGGGTACACGACGTGCTGGTACCCACCGTGGGTCAGGGTGTCCCCCTCAGACTGACGGTCAAGGTGGACGTCGAGGCAGGTCGTAGCTCAGTGAAGGTCTACTCGACAAGGTCGGATGCCCCCGCTCCCTATCGGGTTGAGTCTCTCTGCCCATTCGACGTATGTGTCTCCCAGTCTATGGAGGATAGAGAGACAGAGCACCCGTTAGAGTCCATTACCTCACTAGGGTCACCTACAGTTCAGACTGTGACAGTGCATTCTACAGTAGTACCTGCCATGGGGGTCTCGGACTTCTTTCTACACGATCCCAACATGCCACACCGTATGCATGTCAAATCAGCTGACAACACTCAGACGGCAGCTGTGACGTTCGAGGGAGACTTTGACCTCACCACCCATCTCCGCAAGATACGGCAGCACAGGTACTCTGGAACATCGGTCTACACGGTGCTGGTGTTTGACGGGCAGACCAGGCGTGTGTATCTGTGCCCCACCAAGGCAGAGGCGGAGGAGTGCAGGCTGAAGTACTCCTCACGCCGCATATACACTGCAGAGAGGGAGGAGACCCGGCTTCTGCTCTTTGTTCCCAGGATATGCGTCTTTGCCTACATCACTGATGACGACCAAGGCCCTGCCTCCAAGAGGGCGGAGTGCATGTGTGTCACAGTCGACCAGCCCGAGCTGGAGGCACGGGACTGCGGTGGGGTGCAGAGTCTGAGGCTCAAACTGAGGGGCGTCCAGCTTGATAACCAGCACCTCCGTGGCTCACTCCTGTACCCAGTGGTTCTCAGGATAGGCGAAGAGTTGCAGATCAGTGCCTCCCTTGCGAACTCTAGGTATGAACCAGACCCAGATGCCCCACCCGCCGTAGTGCTGAAGGTAGACGGGGTGAGACACACCTCGAACCCTGCAAGGAACGTCACCTCCTACGAGGGAATCTGGCTGGACATCGGGGGTGTCTACATGGCAGCCGAGCAGTCGTTCCTGGAGACCGTGTCTGTGTATGCCGAGGCTGTGGCCGCCAGTCTGTCCCAGACCCTTAGCAGCAGGGCCACCCTGGCCAGACTGGGTCAGGGCAGGGAGGGGGAGAGTGTGCTGGTGCCCAGGAGACCCCCCCAGACACGGGTTGAGCAGACTGACCCGGACATGCTCACAGCCGCCACAGGTGCCTCTGGGGTGTTTGTGGAGCAGATCCACGTGTCAGACACCCCAATCTGCCTGACCTTGAAGCTGCTAGACCCCCTGAATACCCTTGCAGGTAGCTAGGTCACCCCAACAGCGATATGCACAATGGTCCACTATATAGTACCGGGTCTCTGTTTTAGTTTCTAACCCGTAGGAGGTTTCATGGAAGGTGTGCTGAACAGTGGCATCTCTGCTGCTGCTTTAGAGAATGCCCACCTGGAGCTACCCAAGCTAAAGGCCAAGGGAGTATACGGCCATGTGGATCAGGTACTCACCATCACCACCATTTCACCTCCAGTGACCTCTGTGTAGTACGAAATAGTATTATTCTCTCGTGTGTGTGATATTTGATGTGTCTTCAGCCATGTGAGTGGATGCCATCCACCCTCACCTAGGTATTGGCCAGCCTCCTGGGATTCTACGTCAGCGCATTCAGCTCGGATGTCCTCGGTATGTCATTGGTCAACTGACTACGCGAGGAGTGCATATATGCTTCGAACGTCACTAATAACACCATCACAGATCGAAGCCTAACTCACAGGTATACTGGGTATTGGAGCATCTACCTCTCTACTCGGCAATGCCCCCAGGTACGTAGTGTTGGTACAAGTACCTGTTGTTCCCCCCTCTTCTCTCATAATCTGTCCCTTATCCTAAGGGCGCTGGGCTCTCTGTCGGCTGGGGTTGTGGAGCTGGGGACCTCAGACTCAGCCGTGAAGGGCATCACAGGGTTCGCAAGGTACTGTTATTGAGTCCTGTCCCCTGTGTATTCTTATGTATTCTAATGTATTCTAAACTCGGAGTGTTCCCCTTGTGTTCTATATATCCTATACATCCTAACCACCCCAGGCACACAGCCACCACCGTCACCACCATTGTGAGCAATGTGTCAGGGTCTGTGGGAGAGACACTCGTCAGGTATAACTGTGTACAGTCCACTATTACAACTATGGATATACCATCATAATGCATCTCTCAGTGTATGATGCCCCCCTACTGATGACAACGATACTCATTTGATGTCAGGACTGCAGCCAATGATGGTTTCACCGACAGACACAAGAGGGCTCTCAAGAAGTCAAAGACCTCTATGACGAGTGCCGTCAAGTGAGTCGGACTGTCACACTGTCTCTATCTCAGTGTACTACTCACCCACCTTCAGCACTCACCCCAGCCAGTCTGCCAAGGGAGTGGTGGATGGGTTCAGCACAGGTCTAACAGGGGTCTACAAATGCCCACAGAGAGCCCTTGAGAGACGGGGCAAGATGGGTCTTCCCAAGGGGGTGAAGAAGGGGCTAGTGCAGTGCATAGCGGCCCCAGCGGCAGGTGTGTACTGCATAAATATGTGTTGCAAATGTATTCCGACACCTGCATATATGTGTCCTCTATAGGTACCAGACCAATACGATACATCTTCTGACCCCAGGCCTTGTCAACGTGTTGGCATACACTACTGCCTCTCTGCATAGCTCTGTGTCGGTGTCGGCTGTGGTGCCGGTTTTCGACCCCAAGCACTATCTGGTCAGCGATGCCCTGCTAAGGCAAGAGGAGCCTAAGGGGGCAGAAGGGACTGAGGGGACACAGGATGTTGACGACACCCAGCGAGGGGGGATTGGGCGAGGGGAGGAGGGAGCAGACACTGACCTTTGATATTCAAACCGACACACACATATAGATCAGTGGAGTATTGAGCGTCCTGGTACAGTGTATGGTAAATATTTACTGTGTATGGTGCACTGAATATATATATATATAAGGCACGGGACAGATCAGAGCACTTCTATTATACACTAAATGAATGTCAGGCACAAAGTAAAAATGTAAGTATCTCATAGATGTGTATCATCTATCCCATCTATCCCATCTATCTCTTGAGCCAGAGGTACACAGTATGGGGCATGATGGGTCCGTATGCCCCCTTGATAAGGGTGCCATATACAGAGGCAGCCCAACTAGGCACAAACCTGGCAAGGCCTGATGGATGAGACAGGAGAGAGACTAGAAGTGTTACATGTCTGGTCAGAGTTAAATATTAATAGAAACTAAAAGGTAAAACACAAGACAGAGAGCCAGTCCTGACCTCTCTTGCCCGGTATCTCCCTCATGCAGGTCTGTGTCTCTGGGTGGCAGGGCAGCATCACCCTGTACTTCATGATGGATGCACCTGGGTCCATGGCCTGTATGGCCTGGACAGACTGTGCTACTACCATGTCCCCAGGAGAGATGGGGTCTGAACTGGCACTGGGCTGGGAGTATATGGAGTGGCCATACTCTATCGACCACGGGGACACCCCCATAGCCTGGGGTGAGAGCATGATGCACATACGATACCAGTCACGTATATATATATATATGGGTGGATACATGACAACTCTCATCTATACATGGACAGTATCAGTATCAGTGTCAGTATCAGTCACCTCCAAGGAGTCGTCGAGCAAACACACCCCTCCCGCTGTGGTGTTCAGGATGGACTGGAGGGGGTGCGACCGCTGCAGCCTGGGGTGAGGTAGTTCCAGACTGTCACATACTAGCACTCATGAATTATATATACAAGTTTATATACATCTACCGCACCTGTTAAACATGCCTCGTGTGAACTGGTAGACACAGAAGACACAGAGTGCATACACCCCGATGCAGACTGCAAAGAGTAACAGGGCCATGAGCCTAAGGGTGCGGTACTTGACCAGGGCATCCTGTCCGGCCCTGACCTGGGGTGAGGGGTGGGGGGTGAGTGACGCATATCGGTGGTGGGTGAAAGGGTGAAAGTAGCGTGTACCTTGGACGGAGTGCACCTCTTCGACTCTGCCTTGCGGGCTGCCTTCACCTTGTCATGGGCACCGATCAGGATGTACATCGCGTAGCTAGGGTAAGGTAGGGATCATACTTCACTCAAAGAAAGTGATCTACCCAACCTATACCAGCACAAGTAGAACCTCTATATACACATACATACACACCTTGGTATGACTGCCGCCAGCCCCACCGTCATGAGTGTGAGGGGTGCCAGAGTGACATGGCCGTCTGACAGTCTGACGCCATACAGACACACGCTCACCAGCAGACCCAGAGAGCACACAAGACCCACAGTGCGGCCTGGGGGTTACAGAGCGTGTATCAGATATAAAATCAATCATAATGCAGTGCTGGTTCTAGTTCCTAAAAATAACACATATAGTACAAGAAAGTAATTGCCACAACATGTGTCCTACCTGCCAGAGCCAATGAGAGGGTGAGAGGCTTGGAGTGGCGACTCTTAGGCTTAACACGGTGTCTGGGATGAGGGAAGGATATAGAGAACCACATCATGTGGTCCACATGTATTGAGAAACACAAGTATATAGTAACACATACACACGATGACAACACAGCTATTGGGGGGGGGGGCTAGATAAGTATTATACACACACACCTGCACCACGTAAGTAGAAGCAAGCCCAGGGGGGCAAGGATGAAGAGAGGCCCAGCGGCCAGAAGAACGATGCTGAGGGTGAGACACACAGTAAGAAGTAGGTGTTTACAGATACCACGCACCTGAGGCCCGAGGAGGTGTCGAGGTGTCTGGTGAGTGCATGGGCAGACCCTATCACAGGGGCCTGGGGTAGGGGGGGGGCAAGGACAGAGACAGAGCCAATAACTACACATACATATGATACTTATGTCAACACAGCTGAACTCATAGAGATCAATGGCCAAAACACTAATACAATATATACACACACATACCCCAAATGCCACTGTGTCCAGGACAAAGCTACAGAGGATGCCGGCCAACAGCCCTATGAGCCCAGCCTCCAGCACCCGAACAGGGCACAGGCCCTCGGACACAGTGGTCCCTGGAGTCGGAGAGGGGTGGAACCACATGTTTATATCAATATATCTCAATATACAATCATACTATCTACAGTGGAGCTACATGTATATGAGTATACATATATATCTGCAGTGCATTGTGGCCCATACCCTGTGCCTCCGGGGCATGTGCCAGGGCCTCTGTCTCAGCCGTGGATGCACCCAGGAACCTCTGCTCTGCCGCAAACATCTCGTCACTCTGCTTCTCGGTCTGTCTGTGGAGCCTTGCCAGATCCTGGTCAATGCCGGTCTGGGCCTGACTTCTGTTGACCTGGTGAGGGCTGTGCAGGGTGGCAGAGGCAGGGGTGTACGGCAGGGGAGGTCTGCGTCTCTCTCTCTCCTTCATCCTCTGTCTAGCAAGCTCCCGCTGACTAGCATGGGACGGCTTGCGCTCCTTCTCTGCTCTGTGCAGTCTATAGTGAGGTAGGTCTTTAGCGAGGGATATGAAAATGGGGATACAAAACGAAAATGAAAAGAGGGGGAGAGGGGAGGTTAGATGGTGGAAGTAAGGACAGAACATTTGTGGAAGACTATATGGCTGTGTTACTGAGTGGGTCAGACCAGCAATACCCTGCACTGGATGTCATACACATTATATATACATAACCCCCACCTGCAGAGGATGTATCCCAGGGCCAGGACGTAAGGCATGAGCCTCAGATCGTAGACTCCACACACATATGCAGAGACAGAGAGTCCAATCAGCTGGTATCTGGGGGTTAGTATCCATTAATTAATCACTACTCCTATCTCTCACTATCCCTTCATATACATATCCCATATGCTAGGCAGACTACACTGATGCAGAGGCTTGACTCACCCGTATCCCCTGTCAGTCGATAGACACAGGCCAAGGGCAACAGTCAGGGCGGCCTGGGCTACAGCAGGGGTAGAGAGTCTGGCAGTGAGAGGGAGCTGTCTCACTCACAGGAGATGTATCCAACACGGCCCCATCTATGCCGTATCACCTAGTTGCAGTGTATGCCAGAGGTCCAGCACTCACAGTCAGCAGCATCAGGATGCATGGGGTCAGTGGTGGTGGCATACGCATAGACACATGATACAAATTATAATATGTTTGAATGGATGGCCCACGGTGTGGATGCCATTGATACATTGATACATACCCGGAGAGAGGAACCTGATTCTTCTGCGCCTGTCTAGTCTCCAGAGCCCTCCCATGCCGTCCTCGTCACTGTCCTTCTGCCTCTCCTTCTCGAGCTTCCTCTCTCTCTCCCTGTCCCTCTCCTGATCGGATGTCTTTCTGGCACTGAAGTACCACTCATCTGTCGGGTGAGTGGTACTGTATATGTGGCAGTATACACATAGATACACATTACACCCTGTACTCAGCAACAGTATCCGTACCGAGGTTGATGGCTGCGAGGTTACACCCTGCCACCGTCGCCATCCCCACCAGCAGTCTGGCTATGGCTAGGGGCACCCTGTTGGATATGTTGACCATGGAGCACAGAAGCTGGGGTCAGACGGATACGGAAGAGAGGGGGGGGGGGGGGCACTAGAAGAATAAATGAAGCCAGCGGGTGGGGCCCTTTCGACTGCACCCACCTGGAATGGGGACACCAGGACATAGAGGAGTAGAGCAGGGGCAGTGGCAAACACGTGGCCTGCCTGTCTGGTGTAAGGGTCTAGTCGCGTGCCCAAATGACACAACAGAGATATATGTGTAACCATATGTCTAGAAGAGTGTTATCTTAGTTAGTGCGGAAAGCCACCTGATGCCCTGGAATGCTATGTCTAGATATGTCAATGTATGCCTATGTATGTATAAGTATGTGAAAGCACACCCCGCACCTGATGCCCTGGAATGCTATGTCTCTGACCAGGATGTCGTATAGGAACTCGTGGGTGGAGGTCTCTTCCTCTGAAGTCAGACAGACAAAGAGAGAGAGAGAGAGAGAGAGAGAGAGAGAGAGTGCCACCTGCCATGAACCCCATCCTGGTGGCACAGTACAGCATGACCAGACCCAGGGGGACACTGGCCAGGAAGTACGGGTCCTTCATGTACCTGGGGGTGGGGTATGATAGGGGTTGAGCAGTGCAAGGGTGTATAATGTCCATCTCCATACCTCTTCACGGCCTCATAGAGCGTGTTGCTCTTCAGTAGGTCCTTGACCTATGGTAAGGAGAAGTCAGGGGTAGCAGCTACAGGTGTCGACAGGTATAGATCCAACTGACACTGGACACACCTTGATGGCGGGTATCTGCTTGTCAGTCCACCTCGGGTAGTCCCCCTCCCCCTCACCCTCAGGGGCGGTCTTGACCAGATAGATCATGGCCGTGTCCTGGCAATGAGACACACATACACACACAGTGGCATAACTAAGCAATACAGGATACCAACCCAGAAGAAACCCACAGACACGTCTACATCAACCTATACACATAAACAATACCTCTGAGAAGTTGACGCTGGACTGTTCGGGTACAAAGGACCTAGGGAACTTGAGGTCGACTTGGTAGAAGCTAGAGATCAGAATGGGTCTAGGTGCAATAGATACACAATTACCATCTGCCAACACATCCTATCGTATCCAACCACCTACGGTGCCCCACCTGAATATGCTCCCCCCTATGGACCCCTGCTTGGCCCCACAGGCATGGCAGCACAGGTACAGAGAGATCTGGGGTGAGGCCTGACAACGACCATTGCCATACCCTATCCTATAGCATTATATCCCGTACCTTTCTGTCGTTGACTATCTGTGCCTGACAGGCATAGTCAGCCAGACCCAGAGGGACAGTCAGGGTGTAGTACACCTGGGGTGGGGGGGAGCCGCCAGTATAGATTGCATATATTAGAGGATATATTGGAGTATCAGCATTGCAAGGGGTATCATGGTCATACCTGACACGATCTAAAACTATAGGGCTATTGACTGTACCCACCTTAGACCCGTCGTCCAGGATGTTTTGTTCAAAGGCAGAGTGGATAACAGGCTCATCCTGATAGATGATGGAGCCTAGGGTGAGGGAGGAAGGGGGGGGGGGATAGAGACAGTATCCCACTCCACCATGCACAC
>BDIP01000037.1:28755-39550 GCA_003568945.1 Kipferlia bialata
TCTGTCACCCCAACCCCCCCCCCCCCCCCCCCCCCCATGTTCCGAGTCACCGTTCAGTCTCTGAAACAATATTCATATCTCACCATCAGAGTACGGGTGCACCCACAGGGGGACGGCGAAAGAGGGCCAAGGTGGGACTATATATTCATTGTGACACATTATCTATTCCCTCGTCTGTCAGTGTGTATATGCCATATGCACTCTACGGAGTCCGCCAACCCTTCCTTCAATAGTAACCCGATCATATTTATCAAGCTTGTAACAGTCATCACACTCTAAATGCAACACGGTAAGTCTAGTTCCATATTGTATGTAGTATATATACCTCCTCACCGCAGGCCACCCACGCCCTTGAGGAGCCCCTGCTGTCTGAGAAGCCTGTCTCTGCCCAGGAGCTGAGGGAGGCAGTGCCCATGGAGATGGTGGTGCAGTACGTGGAGTGTGTATATGTATATGTATTAGTATTCAAATGGTTGTGCAGTACGTGTAGTGTGTGTATCTAACTGTGTGTGTCACTACACCTTCCTGCCTCCTCCCTACCTCACCCCCAGCAACGTGATCGTGTCCTTCTCCACGGGTGTCAACATAGACCTCAAGCAGGTGGGGTAGGGAGAGAGAGCTCTTTGCATATATTTCGTACTATGTACCTATCCACTCCTCACTCCCAGATTGCCCTGTCCGTCAGACATGCCGAGTACAACCCAGGTGGGGATGGCTCATTGTGTAGATATATATCGAATCAGAACATAAGGAATGGGTATAGTGTGTCTCTTTATGTGTGCAGTGTCTTCTATGGCTGATGTCGGGTGCAAGACTAGAGGAAGAGGGGGAAAGTGAGCTTCACCATAAACGCGCTCCCCCCACCTAACCCCCAGGCAAGATTGCCTCTGTGACTGTGCGTCTATTCCCAGACTCCATCAGGTGGGATGGTTATATGTTTGTTATGTGTTTATGTATACGTATATGTGTGTGTGTATGTAGTATGTATGAGTGTGTGTTTCTAACCAGTTCTCATCGTACTTCATAGAGACTTATGTATTCATTGTATCTGACACCAGGCAAAGGGAGGAAGATAGGGTTAGAGAGGAAGAGGAGAGAGCAGAGAGAGAGAGAGCCGCCATTGAGGCAGCGGAGGCGGCAGATGCTGAGGCTGAGGCAGATGCTGAGGCAGAGGCAGAGGCAGAGGCAGAGGGTGAGGCAGAGGCAGAGGTAGAGGTAGAGACAGAGGGAGAGGGAGAGGGGAGTGAGGCAGACAGTGTGGTAGAAGTGTCGAGTGAGAGTGAGTTTGAGGTGCCAGAACTCCCAGAAGGTATGAGGATGTATAAGTATATATTTATATTTGAGATCATATTCTAGTGGGTGTTTTGTTCGTAGTGTGTATCTATCTCCCTCTCACCCCTTAGACGGTGTCCCTGTCCCCTCCAAGAGAGTGACCAGGGTATCTAAGAAGGGCAAGAAGGGTAAGAAGGGGTCTAAGAAGAAGACAAAGGGCAAGGGCAAGGCCAGACCTCAGCGGAGGGTGGTCCCAGTGTCAGCATCCATATCGGCATTCGGAAAGGTATGGTTGCACAGTCTGTCTACTGTCTACTGTCTACTATCCCTTCCTCCCCTTGTCTCCCCTGATATTACTCCTCACCCCCCAGGTCATTGTCAGAGGTGCCACCACTGTGAAGTCATCTGTCAATGCAGCCAAGTCGGTGGTCGGGATCCTGAGGTACAGTGCTTGTATTCAATACAGCTAGACCCATATCAACCACATACCCTACCCATCCACTGATGATCCCAGGGCCCTTGGGTACAACGCCACCATCTCCCAGTTTGGGGTCAGGAACACCCTAGCCAGGTATAGATTGGTGGGCTCTGTCTCCCGAAGTATTTCAACCTCATGTCGAGCGTGACACCAACCCACACATGTATCCCTATGCCTCTGGTAACCCACTCTCTGCCGCATACACCTCATCCGTATTCACCTGTATCTCACCCCAGTGCCAATGTCGGCTTCCCTGTCAACCTCGTCACCCTCGCTGAGGGGTCTCCCAACGCGAGATACGAGCCTGAGCTCTTTGCCGGCCTGCAGTACCGCATCCCATCGTCCCTAGTCCCGGGGTCCAGGCCCAACTCTAGGACGGTCGTGACAGTGTTCAGTAACGGAAAGTGCATAATCGCGGGAGCAGTTGATCAGAACGAGATCACAGGTGGGTCCCGTGTATTCACTTCAGTATAAACCTCCCTCGTCTCTCTCTCTGTGCCTCGTGTTCCTCATCTGACTCCGCAGGTGCCATGTGTGTTCTGTACCCTAGGCTACTGTCAGCCAGGATTGCTGGCAGCGGCATATCAGTGTCATCCTCCTTTGCCCAGTTCACAGCATCAAAGGTGTATAACTCGACTCTTTGTCTCTCTTCCTTTCTACCAGTCTCTACCTGTCTATCCCTAACCCTTAGGCTGCCCCCTCTGTTGCCCATGACCTGCCCCCCCAGAACGAGCCAGTGCCACGGTCGACACCAGGGTATGCCCATATATCTCAGTACTCTACTACAGAGCCTCTCGATCCCAGTGTTCCCCTCTACCTCACCCTCCAGTGCCCCATCCGACGGCATGGCTGGTCCCCCAGGGCCCAACGACATACACACCCAGGTGGGTGGTGTCCAGTACAGTGCTGACTATGCCTATCCCTATATGTGTATATATATGTATATATTACGTAAAGAGAAATATACCTACAAATCCATGCCCTCACCCCCAGCCCCTGGAGGATGACCCCGACAGGATGGTCGGTGGGGGGGATGACGACCTCGACGACCTCGACGACTTCTTCTGAGGGGTATTGCTTCTTTAGTACAATAGAGTGTCGTTCCTTTTCCCTTGCATCTTCTGGTCGGTGAAGGCTACTATGATGACTTCTTCTATGAGTAGTCAAGTTGGCTGCCAACACAGTGCAATAGAGAGAATCTTTCTAGCATACACGGAGGTTACTGGCTATAACTCAAATATAGTGGCCGTTTTCGTTAAAGACTAATGGTATCCCCCCACGCTAGACAGCACAAAAGTGCTAATACACTGGCCCAGTGACTGGGACGCCTAATCCATTGATGCGATGCTTTTCACTCATTATTGTATGATAAAATGTATCACAAGTATAGGTAATATAGCCATTCGATATGAGGGGGAGTTCATGTGAGCGGGGTGAGATGTGGGCATAGCATCGATCTCGACGAGCCATCCGCCATCATAGTGCACAATGGATCGGGAGCGTGACAGTAAAGGACTGCTGATGGTAACATAGCTTCTGTGAATGACCAGTGGGAAGTTCACACTGGGAATTGTACAGGAGAACAATCTCTACAACTCTCTTCCTATATACCTATATACCTATATAGTATACGTGACGTATTACGTGAGTCTGGATTTGCATAGTCTGCATAGCCTGTAAGGCGGGCCGATATTCAGAACAGAGGTGTGCTTGTCTATGTAGACTCCACAACGTAGAGTCTAGCCAGACTCTGGCTGAGAGAGGATATTGTCCTCTCATCAGTCCTAGTCTAGGGCGTAGAGTCTACGCCGTAGACTACGGTTCCCGAACCGAACCATCTCGTTGACAATTCTTCTGTACGAGGAAGAATCATCATACAGGTTGCGTCTAGAGTATGTCTCCGATGTTTGATCGAACCTCTTGGTATAATAACAGTTCTCAACCCACTCTCAACATTACTCTCAATTCCAAGTTCCATTGTGTTCTATGTCTAGCTTGCAAGCGGCGCCCAACTGGATATATCTATGTATGTGGCAGGGGCGAGTACTTGGACCAAAGTGGGGATCCGGAGAGCTCCACATCACCCCCTCGGTCTAGAGGCCCTTAACACCGTGTGTACAGTGTCAAGGGCCTCCAGAACGAGAGGATCATGGGGACCTCTCCGGTTCCCTCAGTCTGCTCCTGGTACTCAACCCCACCCCAGTCGGGTTACCCTCTGGCGTCTCGGGTGACCTTGGTCTGGGGATCACCTCCTGAGAGTATCAGTACGGTGGAGACAAAACGGGTAGGGTGGAAACACTGTATCAGAGAAACTATTCAAACGCAAGCGTACAAAGTCGACTCCTCTCTACCACATTGCAATAGCATACCTATCAGGGAGTGGCTCCGAGTGTGACCTTGCCATTGAGTGTATCTGACAGTACACATCGGCAACCTCAATTCCGCTCCTGATATCTCTCTTAGGCTCAACCGGGGCTGTGCACCGTGGGGGGATGGCTGTACCCTGGGGAACAGGAGTGGACCCACGGCACCAAGAGTGGTTACATGCTGAAAGAAGAGGGGAGGCTGACAAAACACAAGGAAGAGAGAGACACAAATACACCTTGGGTCTCGTCTGACTGATACTCACAGCCTAGAGAGTCGGACACCTCAGAGCCTTCGTCCAGCCACTCCTCAGAGACAGGGCCAGAGCGCATGGGCTGAGCAGCCACGGCTCTCTCTCTCTCTCTGACCATCTCTGTGATCATGTCTCCCACTCTCTCTATCTCTGTTCTTACCATGCAGAGGGCGGCACGGCAGGCTGCCTTCTCGCCACCATCCTGCAGGACAGCGCCTGAGGGTGAGGGACATAACGACACAGTAGAGACTACAAATACACTGGTATCCAGAGGTGTGTACCTAGTATGGCCCTGGCTGCATCTGCCTTGATAGTGTCTGTCACCACACAGCCATAGCTGACACTGATCAGTCCACTGAGACGGGTATGGTCCATGAAGGTGGAGAGGACAGTGTTGCTGATGCAATCCATCTTGCAAGTGTTCATGAAGCCAGGTTCCCCCTCAGGGTATGTCTGGACATGAGTACACAGCAAATGAGTAGATATCAGCATACGAGTAGAATCCAGTGACAGACCCCCAGCCTTGATACTAACTGTACAGACCAGACTCTTGAATTGTATACTCAATACACTGGCCTAGAAATAGAACTAGAAGTTGCGGGATACTTCTCTACGTGACTGCATACAGAAGAAGAAATCTCTGCAAGAATACAATACATAAAAGCTGATACTTGCGCAATGTGTCTTATAGTATATAATTACTTTCATGAATAATGGTATAATATGTATATCCTACCTCGAGTAGATGCTGAGACACAGCAAGACACAACACGTCATTACCAACGTACTGAAGCCTCTCATTTGTCATCTGCCGGTGGACAACATCAGCTACCTGAGATTGGAGGGTGACTACTTGTATAGGCCCCATAAATACATAGGGGGATGTTGGGATAGAGAGACTGAAGACCTGTTCACTATCAACACTGCTCAATACAACAGATACATAACGTAGCACCGAATATATTCATACCGTACCTGGCTGCTGACACTGGATGTGTGCCGTAGAGCGGCAGAGAGAAAGGAGTCCCCTCTGAAGGTATATCCAAGCACTTTGGTTACAGCTGCCTTAATCTCCTCCCTGCTTTTGGATATCATGGGCCTGTAGTGAGACACAGCAGTAACCACTTTATACAATCAGCAGGTAAACGTACATTTCTCTCGGTGCAGAGCGGCTGAAGAGAGTGGAGTGTCTTGGTCTCTAGTCACAAGTCTAGTGAGAGGGTCTTTTTGCGAAAAGGGTTGGTGAAGGCTTGGACCCAGGTGAGTCATCTGGTGGACTCTTCAGGTCATTGCTACTGCCTCTGTAAGTGTATCTCGTGTTTGGTGGCGGCTCAGAGACTTGCTGCACTCCAGTCGCACAGGGGTAGAGACTGCGGTGGATAGACAGCGGGTGGCCCCCTCTAGAGTGTAGGGTGTAGGGTGTGTCAGTGATGGAGAGTGACTATGCGGACAGACTGAGTGTGGAGGACCACTACCTGTGGTACCAGATGATGGAGAGGGAGCCAGAGTATGTGGACTGGATGCCAATGCCGGGTGAGTGGGTGTGTGTCCACATTTGATACCGAGTGTACTCATCTGGTGTCTCTAGTCTCTCTTATCCCCCTTACCACAGTGATGGTTGCATCCTGGAACGTCAACAACAAGAAGCCCCCTGCCACTGGTCTCAGGTATGGGCATCTCTCTCTCTCTCTCTCTCTCTCTCTCTCTCTCTCTCTTGTATCTCCAGTGTACTATAGTTGGGCCCATGTCCTCTACTTACCCCTAGGCCATGGCTGGTGGACCCCCTTCCTGAGGGCCACTTCCCTGAGCTGTATGTGGTGGGTCTGCAGGAGGTGGATCTCTCAGGTGCATAGCCTCCAATTACTCTCTGCATATGTAAATACACTCACAGTGCACTACCCCCCTCACCCCCCAGCTGCGGGTGTCATGCTGGGTGACACCAACAAGGCAGGGCCATGGAGGCTGGGGATCGACAAGGTGGGGAATGCTCTCTCTCTCTATATATATATATGTGTGTGTATCTATCTATGTATGTATATGTATACATATAGGCTGGGCATAGACAAGGTGGGTGTGGCTCTCTCTCTCTCTTTCTGAGATTCTCTACTGAGTCTCTGTGTCTGTATCCCCCCCAATGGTATTCTTTTTCTCTCTTCTCTCTCTCCCTCCCACCCCAGGCCCTGACAGATGTGGCTGAGGGTGTGTCATACACAAGGCTGGCAGACAGGTATGGGGGAGAGTGAAGACAGGGACCGGTATTACCAGAAAGAGTCCACAGTACTCACTACTACATAGACTTTCCATTACCCCCAGGCAACTTGCCGGCATATACCTGTCTGTGTATGTGCGGTGTGATGTTAGAGACTTAGTTAGGGGTGTCATGGTCAGGAGCATAGGGACAGGGCTCATGGGGGTCATGGGGAACAAGGTGGGGGGGAGCGTATGGTGGCTCTTACAATTAGTGTTTAGTATATAGGGATCGTACCATTCCCTCCCCTCCCCTCACCCCAGGGCGCCGTGACAGTGTCCCTCATATTCAGACACTCCAGGATGGTGTTTGTCAACAGTCACCTGGCAGCCAGGACTAGCAACGTGGCCAGGTACAGGGGCTTGTCTACCACTACTACACACCCTACTGAAGTTGTCCCCAGTTCAATGTATATTGTAGACATATACCCGATAACCCCAGGCGCAACAAGGACTATGCCGACATTGTGTCCAGGGTCATGTTCCCATCACCCAGGACACACATTGTGTCAGGTACATACAGTCACTGTGTATAGTATACAGCTCTACCCGTTCCCCCCTCACCCCAGGGCGTGTCATCCCCACTGCCCACACACCCAGCCCTGGCCCTGTGGACAGTAGGCCCACCCACTACGAGGGGGATGGGCTGTCTATAGTGGAGGAGGGGGAGGGGGAGGGGGAGAGAGAGAGGGAGACCGTCAACAGCGGCACCCCCAACCTCTCGCTCTACCACACCTGCCAGACCTGGGAGTCTCTCTTCATGGGGCACGACTACTGCGTGTGGCTAGGTATCTATTCTTACTCGATTACCAGTGTCTTATCAACTCGATAGCTCACCCCTCAGGTGACCTCAACTACCGCATCACCCCTGTCTTCACCTATGAGGAGACGGTGGAGATGGCTACCTCTAACAAGCTGGCAGAGCTGCTCGAACACGACCAGGTACTCAGCTGCTCTGTCTAACTCATGACAATTTCATTGACTATCCCTCTTGTAGTCTCACCCCCAGCTCCTGATTGAGCATGCTGCCAAGCGTGTCTTCCACTCCTTTGTAGAGCCCCCCATCTCATTCAGACCCACATACAAGTTCACACCCGGCACCAACACGTGAGTGTGTGTAGTATCCTTAGTGTGCTTCAATAACATACTAACAAACCACACTGTATATATATCCACTCTCACCCCCAGCTATGCCCCCCCTCTCGAGGACAAGGTCAGGCCCCCGGCATGGTGCGACAGAATACTAGGTGTGTGTGCTGTACCAATATATACGTATATAGTGACAGTTCATCTAACACGTTCCCATACTCACTCTCTCTGACTCTCCAGTGCGTGTGCTTCAGGACCCCGAACCCTTCGTGTCCTATCTGGAGGGCCAGGCCACTCCACCCCCTGTCTCCCCCTGCTCTGCTGCCATTGGTCAGTACCACTCGCTGGAGTCACCATCCCTGGCCATCAGGCATGAGTGTGCATACTCTCTCTGTTCTGTTTTATCTTACTATATCTGACATCCATTCCCCCCCACCCTCCCTCCGCACCCTCACCCTCACCCCCCAGTGACCACATGCCTGTCTTCTGCACCATGACGCTGGCTGTCAAGAGTGTCGACAAGGGTACGGGGTGTGTATGTATGAGTGTGTCTGTTAGTATATACTAAGAGTTCTATCCATGCCCTCCCTGACCCCCAGCCAGGAGAGAGAGTGTGAAGGAGCACGTGCAGAGAGAACTAGACAGGGTGGCCAACGACATGATTCCCAAGGTATGTGTACACGTGCTCTCTCTCTCTCTATGTCTCTCTCTCTATGTGTAGTGTCTGACCCCCAGGTTGAAGTCTCTCCCACCGACCACTCCCTTGACTTTGGACTCATCGGTATGTTGTATATATCTCTCTCTTTCTCTATTGCTATCTATTTGTCTGGTTGGTGAGTGTGTGTTACCCGGTTGACTTTATACTGTTCTTTCCCACCCTTCCTCTCCTTCACCCTAGGTTTTGGTGGGTCCGTCACCCGCAGCCTCACTCTCACCAATGTCGGAAAGGTACTTGTAGCTGTTTGTTACTCTTATCTTTGCAATGTATTGCCAATGTGTTTATATCTATTGGTTATTCTAACCCCCTAGGTAGCAGTGGCCTTTGGGTTCAAGCCCCTCCTTGGTGCCTCTGCTGTATGTCCCCCCTGGGTGTCCATAGAGTGTCCCAGCAGAGTGCTGGCCATGGGCAAGTCGGCAGAGATCAAGTGAGTGGATTAGGGTTGGATATAGAGTGATATGTATATGTGTAGTTCCCCTCTCCCACCCTCATATCAGGATCACCATGCAGGGCACACCTCGTGCAGCCCAGATACTGAACCAGGTATGCTCTCTGTCTCTAACACAGAGATATGTATATCTACGTGTCCCTCTCTTCCTCACCCCCAGGGCCACTCGATGGACTGTCTACTCCTATTGAGTGTCACCTCTCTGGCATCATCGAATGGCCCAGACAAGTACATATCTCTGTCCGGTTCTTGGAAGACATCAGTCTTTGGGGCACATTTGGAGAGGGTCGTCAGGTGGGGTTGCATGGAATAGTGTACATATATGTCACTAATATGTGTAGTGCTTACACTCAGGCTTGAGACCCCCATTCTGGAGGCAGGCCCCCTTCCCCCAGAGTGTGTGGATGCACCAGCCCTGAAGGTGGGGGGCATGGGTGTGTGTGTCTCGTACGTTCTATCTCTTCACCTGACCCCTAGGTCTGCGTGGCTGATTCTGCCAGCCCAGTCCCACCTCTCAAGATGGAAGGTAACGCGGAGTGTATATATGAATATACCACTCTTCTACTCTTCCCTACTACACTCTCATCCCTCTTTGCAAACACATCCACCTTACCCCAGCCTTCCCCGCCTCCCCCATAAGAACTGTGCCTGCTGAGCTGTGGAGACTGATTGACCTTCTCGAGGCAGCAGCCTGCGGCGAGTATGACAGGATATACGAGGTATGGTTGTAGTGTAGTTCATGCGACTGGTCTTGGTATTTGTGTCACGAGATAGATGTGTTGTCCTGACCCCCAGGTTGCAGGCAATGAGTCCGATGACGCCCTGATCAGAGAGTGTCTGGACACAGGTACTAGTAGAGTGTCTCTATACATCATGTACTATTACACACTCTGAGTATCACTCACCCTCAGGCTCCCCCCTGCCCTCAGTGTGGCAGATAGGCAGGGCAAGAGGGACGTCCAGCACCACTAGGGTCAAGAGAGACCTTGAGAGAGAGGGGGTTGCCAAGGGAGAGACTGGGTCTATGGAGGTGTCCATAGACAGTGTGGCTGGGTGTGTGCTGCAGCTGCTGTCCTCGCTCCCTGTCCCTGTCGTGCCATCTTACTCAGCCGCTATGCTGGCCAGAACACACTCCCAGGTATAGTTTCTCTCTATACATATACATTATCATTTACATGTCGTGTTCCCATGAGCCACTGTAAGTACATTAGTTGTACCTGACCCCCAGGCCATGTCTGTTGTGTCTTCCATGCCGGCCTCCAATGTCAATGTGCTGGTGTACGTGCTGAGCCACGTAGAGAGGTGAGACCATGTGGAATATATCCCCATTCACTGTCACCCCTCTAACCCTAGGCTACTCCAGTCCAGTAGGGCCAACCACTGGAGTAGGGAGGGTCTGTGTGCTCTGTTTGGAGGGTGCCTGATGCGTCCTCCTGCTGGGTCACCCCGGTACGGAGATAACCTTCATATACTAACCTGTGTTGTGATACTTACCATGATGTCTATATTCTCACCAGCAGACTTGTTGATAGAGAGGCACAGTTTTTGATGCTTCTTATGCCGTCCCAACGTGTTTAGTTAGGGGATGGTGCCATGTACCAATAGAGGGCAAGGAGGTTGACTATGTGTATGCACTATGATGATAGCTGTCCAGTGGTCTAGATTACAATAGTTGATACTCCCGTCACCGTAGCTCAGACAATGACGATGATGATAAGGGGTGAATGTCTATGACGGTTTGGTTATAGTACTTATATTGCAGTGGTCTAAGAATGGCGTACATACACTGGTAGACAGGTATAACTATGTAGATTGTAGTGGGGGTCTAGTGCACTCTCATTTACCAATTGGGACCACATCACCGTAGCTCAGATGACGATGACGATAGGTAGTATATCAATTGATCAGACAGGTCCGTGGTGTTCA
>BDIP01000038.1:2101-12280 GCA_003568945.1 Kipferlia bialata
CCCGTACCACTGCTGTCAAGCAGAATGGTGCCCGTACCACTGCTGTCAAGCAGAAGGGTGCCAGTACCACTCCTGTCAAGCAGAAGGGTGCAAGTACCACTCCTGTCGAGCAGAAGGGTGCTCTCACAGCAGCCCTGCAGGAGGGACAGCCGGATGCCGGAGATGGCATGACTATCCTAGCAAAGCTCCGTCTCTCACTCAACTCAGAGCAGAGAGACGACTTTGAAGCCCTTCTGATGCACCAGAGTGTGGCACTTCGTCAGGGTCTGCCCATCCCAGGGCTCTACATCCCACCCCTTGGAGCCCCATCTGACACATCACGTGGTAAGTCACTGCCAAATCTCGTATGTCCAATGTCTCTGCATCATTGAGTACTAACCTTTAGGTGGTGGGCGCAAGAACCCATTCCTTTGCACCTGCGGCAGGTAACTGACAGAATACTGCACTCATTTCTCTTCTATTATTGCACAGGAACTAGGATTTCCTTTTTCCTATGATCATTATTCAATGCAGTGATATACACAATACCTTATGTACCATATGCCATATATATCATCATGTATAATATATATATTATTAACCATATATATCCGTGCCAATCATCAGTTCATTCCGCACTGACCAGGCACTGAGAGATCACTGTCGCACAGTGCAAGACACCTACCCGGGTAATTCGAATTTAGCTTTGCTTTAAGACCTGCACTCATTAGAGAGATGTTTCTCCTTGTGTCTCCTTGTCTATCTCATATATTATTATAGTTGCTCCCTATGCCCAGTCATATCCGTTCATATCAATTATAGGATTGACCCATGTAAGTCTATGAATCATGTATTATGATGGGCTATCTCTCTATCGCTAATCAAACAGATCTCATGCCACACTACAACTCCGCCCACTATGGAGCTACACCCAGTCTACCCAGGTAACCTCAGTCTCCTATTTGCCGAGGGTATCAGCATCCTATTCGAAGTTTCTATTGCGGTATTTGATGGTCAAGAGGACTCCCTCATGTATATAGTATACCCACCCAGCTTGGATACCCCTTCCCCTCTTTCCACGCCTGACCCCCAGAAGAGACCCAAACATAGTGGTAAATCTGCGAAAGAAGCTCAGAGACACCCAGGTAATCAAGCTTTAGCCTCACTAGCTGCCCTATGATACTCTTGCTGATCCCCAGCGTAACTCAAAGGACACTGAAGAGGAGTTGGCACGTGCAACCAATCTGACGGAGCTGTTACGGAGACAAGTGGATGAGCTGAAGGAGGATGCCAAGTCCACACTGGAGTCGTTCAAGTGCAGACTGGGTATAGGTAAATCCCCCACATATATATGTATATATATATATATAGATATATAGTGCAGACTGGGTATAGGTAAGTCCACCACACATACATATATATATATACATATATATAGTGTGGATATAGCATCGTCAATTGAGCTAACCCACTAGTCCACGCTCTCAACTCGAGGGCGAGCCACGCTTTCTTCCTTGTTCACAGTGACCACAAGGTGTTCTCCAAGGCAGAGAGGGCACTGCTTGAGTGGAAGGTGTTTCTGCAGGTCATGGATGGGACATGGCGCTGCAGCCAAGAGAGAGAGGAGGAGTTCCAGGACCTTGGCACTCGTGTGAGGAGATATGTTCTCAATCTCTACCCCTGGGCCCAGACCTCTGTGATGGAGAAGTGCGGCATCCTCAGGTTACTGAGGAACAAGCCAGTCCACACGTACGTTGTATATGAGTTCTGAGATTGCTATCCGTACCTTGGGGCACAACGTAACATACCAGATACCTTACTAATCTCAGACTTGGCGAGATTGAGGCCATGAAGAAGGAGCTGAGGAGGTGGATAGCCGAGATTCAGATGTCAGTCAACATCAAGGAGCTCGCACTCTTTGACAAGATGCTGGACGAGGCCACCGAGGCCAGTACACAGACAGACATATAGACAAGTGCGGATACACTGAAGTAGGGACTTTGACAGTGGAGTAGGGACTTTGACAGCAAGGCTGCTGAAATAGCGTATGATTCAACATAATAGACCATTTCAATATAGTCTCTGATCAGCATAGTGATGGCAGGAGTTGCTCCAACTCATGGATCACGAGATACATGAAGTGTCACCTCCTGTCTTGAACTCAGTAGTCACGTGATATATAGGAGAATAGACGTTGAGAACTAACTGATCATATTCTTGATAGCTCTTCCACTCGAAGTTCTAGGACTGTACTATCCAGTCACTATTTACATAGAGTAGAAAGGCAACTGTATCTCTACTTCTAGAAATACATTTGGATATATTATGCAGTGCGGCGTTGCGGTTGTCAAGTGAATGCTCACTGCTGTGTTGGGGTCACCGCCGAGGGATGTAATCACTCTCGCGGCCCTCATTCCTTCTCAATCAATGTACCTCGGCAGTTCCCAGTTGGGACCACAGCTGGTCCTGTCACATTTTCTTTTTATACACTAGAACATTGTAAATAACTTCAATCATTATTACACTATGCCTCTCACCCCCTAGATAGACTGAGTGACCCATTAGAGAGAGGCTTTGTCTTACTATTACTCTAACAGCACTCATACAATAGATACATACAACTCTGTTTCAACACCCTAGACATACCGAGTTAGACAAATATTTAGTCATTCTTACTATAATCATATCTGGGACATACATAGAGATCCATCAATTAGTTCTACCCCCCAAGACCTACTAGAGACTCGGTGCCCAGTTAGACAGTCATTCAATCATTCTTACCATAATATCACACTTCACCCCTCAGACATACAACTATATATACATACAGTGTTGTTCTTACCCCCTAGATATACCAGAGACTGGGTGCCCAGTCGGAAGCCTCTATGGATAACTGGCACGTTCACTGCACACGTACACTGTCATATATCCGTATACACACTTACAGTATATGGGTGGTGATGTCATGTGCTCCACGGGTGAGTGGGAGGCATAGGATATATACGTTAGTACATGTATTATATATATATATATATACCGTATTTGGGAGGTGATGTCATATGGCCTATGGGTGACTGGGAGGCATAATCATTTATACTCAAAGGATATATACCACTAAATGTTTACAAAACAGTAAACTGACATAACTGTACTTACCAGACTTAGGTGGTGATGCCATCTGCCCCATGGGTGATCGGGATGCTTAGGTACCAGACGTAGGGAATAGACAGAGCCTAGAGGTGAGATATTGTAGTGTGAGAGAGAGAGAGGTACCAGTGTAGGGTATCACATTGTTGCATATACATTCATACCTATAGGACTCACTGACACATCCATCGAGGGTGACATTGATGGAGACCCCATCTGGGACTGGCTGAACAAGACGGAGGGAAGGTCACCCGCTGGCTAGTAGTTAGTAGAGTATATATGATAGACGAGAATAGTAGTACAGTACATATGGTCGTATAGAAGAGGGACTGAACATGACAGAGGGCAGCTCAATGGCAGGCTAACTGCTAGATGACACAATATACATGTGGTACTCGGATAGCACAATACGATAAAACAATAGTGTACCTTCAGGTTCTGTTGAAGTCCACTGCTCTGCTGTCTGCCAAGACAATTCTCCCCTCTCTCTCTATATATATATATACATACACTAGTATGTATATATTTTGTGCATACTAATGATTATATGCCTTCAAGTACTGATAGAAGTCAACTGCTACGCTGTCTGCCATGACCATCTCGTGGATATGATTGCCAAAGTCGCCTAGCATTAGTGAATGTATACTGAGCAACTATACAATATATAGACACCTGGAGTCAATCTAAAGTACTGAGCTATATTTGAATAGTAAGTATTCCATATACCATAGTATCAATGAGTCTAAATAATAGTGGTATACTATGCAACATATGTATATATCTACAGACTAAATGTAATGTAATGATACATAACAATGTCATGACCATCTCGTGGATGTGGTTGCCAAAGTCACCTGGGAGGAGGCTCAATACTGATATATACAAGTAAAACACACATATACTGGAGTCTCTCTCCCTCTCTCAATATATAGTAATATATGTACACTTCAATACCTCTATTGTTCTCATCTCCAGGATATAGAGACCGGCGGTGGATTGGAGCCTGGGAGTAAGGGAGAGAGAGAGAGAGAGAGAAGAGAGATATACAGCAAGCAGTACCAGTGTTCGGACTATAAAAGATATATACACCTGGGCAGTGGCAAGTACATAATACTGAGAGAATAATACACGTCTTTGACGCGTATAAATATCTTCACTACTTACCCTTATAGTACCACTATACACTCTGTCCCGATATCATAGATACATTCTACGTATATATATTCCGTCTGTCAATCTATCAATATAGATATATACCTTGACAGGGCCACGTATGTTTGTCCCAACAGACAATAGGGAATATACTGAAATATATATATTCTATCTAGACAGTCTATCAATCAATCTATTATATTAGATATAGATACATATAGATTTATACCCTGACAGGGCCACGTATGCCTGCCCTGCCGCAAAGGTACCCCCCAGATAAGTGACTGCATTCTCAAGGGGTCATGTAAGAAATGTATATAGCTACAACACACACACACATATATATATATATGTATATATCGTTAGTTATCATAGGTTCCACGACATCTATGTATTTACAATTCTTCTCGTGTTAGCTCTACCTGCTAATGTATCCAGGTTCTTCATCTCTCTCTCTCTCTCTTCTATGTATATATATACAGTACATACTATGTACACAGTGTACACAATGTATACACATATACTAGTATATATGTACTGTATTACCTGCTAATGATTCCAGGTTCTGCCGCAACAGGACCTGGCAGCCAATCTGGGGGTGAGGAATATGGATGTATACTATATGTGTGCTTGAAATAATTTGTACAATATACATGCATATATATATCTGTATCAATACAGATATAGTGGGCGACGGTGACATAGGACCTCGCAGCCAATCTGGGGGTGATGAATGCTTCTATACGTAAATATATATATGTACACACATACATCATTCATATTATATATGAAAAGAATGATTATGTAACTAAATTGTTGATCTGATGGTGACACGTATAGATGCAAATAATTTGCATGCATCAATATATAGGGTGAGACATACAAAGTAAATGAGACAGACAGACGCAAATACTACATGAATGAATACATCGGGAATGGAATATGTACAGTGAGGGTGAGGCAGGTAAATAAGGTGCATGGGTGATTACTTCGATTGTTCTCGATCAATAACTGTCATCAATTTCTCTGGGGCCATGCAAGAATTGTCCAGTACATCTATACATACTCATATCATATCTGTATCACTATAGATAGATACAAATACATACATAGCATACCTTCAATGTCAGCAGCCTGACTGCCATTCATGACTTGTCCAGGGCATCTTGGTCTCCTGCTTACCGGTCTCCTGGGGGTATGTACATACACTAATAGTGACAGTATGGAACTATAACTATATTCCCACACACTTGCTACAGTATATATATATCTTTAAGTTACATGTTATGTTACATGTTATGTTACTCACATACTTACATGTGATGTGGACTTCTGGGGTTGTCAGCATGTTCATCAGCTTGGCATTCTCAGCAACACACTTCTGGCGCCTGGACAATCAGAGCGTTAAAGATACAGGTATACACAGGAATATATGAATATATATGAGAGAACTGGTGATCAGTCTGGCATTCTCAGCAGCACACGCGTGGTACCTGAAGTGTTAAGAGTACATATAAATCGAAGTAGCCCTTTTCCGTCTGGCACACTATACTGAGTACCCTTTTACATATATACTTGTATCTAGACAGTGAATCTGAAAGATATAATGTCTGACACTCTGAGAGTGTGATTCAGTTAATACTCCATATTTGTCTTACTCACATGGGGAAGAGGCGCAGGAAGCGGCCCTTGATGACTGGGAGTCAACAATAGTCAATAGAAGTCACAGAAAGAGTCAATAATAGTCAGTATTGGTCATAGAAAGTCACTCAAGGTCGTATCCAGTACCTGGAACCCGTATCGCCTGACATGCTGACGGTTCTGGAGCTTTCTCCTCCGGCTGAGGATGAGAGAGAGGGAGGAAGAGAGAGAGAGAGAGAGAGAGAGAGAGAGAGAGAGAGAGAGACAGAGAGATTGGCAGAAAGCTGACTTGCCGAGCAAGTGATTAAGACAAGTAATCATGATAAGTAACATATAGTAATAGCATTAAGAACTACTGGTACTTGTTGAGAGGTGCCAGCATAGAGTAAATCTGCTGTCTGAGGCCAATAATGATGTATATCAAATACTGTCATATTATAGTAAGTATATAGAAACACTTATGTATATACATATATACTATATTCTCTAACTGACATAGTACTGCTCCCAGGGGGTAGCCCTATCACCTCCTTTTGTGAATGGGTAAACCACTGATATTCAAGTCGTAATACTATAGAATACTTCTGCGAATAGGTAAAAATGGTAAAGTACCTATAATCAGGTGCTCCAGCTGCCTGTCCTGCTGTCTGACTCTGATACCATGGAGGTCCTGGAAGATTAGGATATAGGTCAATAGTCTATTATATACACATATATATACACACACACACACACACATATATATATATATATATGATATCTGCTGTCGGACCCAGATGCCGTTAAGGTACCTACAGGGTAAGAGGTATGAACTCTGAAGCTCTGAAATATAATAGTAAATATTTGATATGTAACCATAAAATATTCATTAATATGTATTATAAAGAATATGTAATATAATTTTGATTATTGTAATACAAATTTCCATGGGGTCACCTCATGAATGAATATATATAATGTATGACTCGTTGAAGTGAAGAATACAGATTGAAAAGACAGTATTCATATATAGAGAGACAAAGCGAGATTGATTGGTCACACACTCGGGGGTAGTCACTGAACAGTAAACCATAGGTGGAAAGAGAGACTAAGACTGAAGAGACTGAGGGTAACCATGAGGAGAGAGTGTGCTTGTCTATACATGGGGGGGAGACATGTAGGGAGAGGGAGTGAGAAAGAGATACACAAATGGCTAATAGGAAGTAGGGTAAGTATTTATAATATTATGAGAGTGTGTAGGACATCAGATAGACTATGCTAGAGACTGATAGGAGGGGATCAAGTCACATAATCCTAATCCAACCCACATACAAACCCACATTCATACTTACCCATACACACACACACACACACCATAAATGCCTCAGAACTCTGCACCGACCTCACCCACTCGGGTGTTGTCATCTCTCCCCCCCTCTCTCTACCCCCACCTCCACTCAGTCTCTCTCTCTCACTATCCCACTCTTCCCGATCGCCCAGCCACGTCTCCCGCTACCCTGTGCTCCAAACAGTGTCCCTGGTGTACGTGCGAAGCTAGCTAGAGGCTCTCCACACACCCTCCCGCGAGTACCGAGAGAGAGCGGTCTTGCGCGGCAGTAGTGCACTGAAAGGCCGCTTCATCAGACCATACAAGGGGATGAATATCTTACAATATTGAAGGAAGAGTCCACCAGATCGGTCACCGATCATCGGTGTACTTGACTGTACGCTCTCTCTCTCTTCAGCTGCAGCTGTCTGTCTGCTAAGTATGGGACACATGTGGATGCTAGCATTAGTGCTGGCGAGTGTGCTAGTAGGTATGTGTGGGGAGCAAAGAGAGCTGTCTCTCTTATATGTGTATGACAAACGGTGGTAGTTCATGTCAACCTAATGTTAGCGTGGGAAGGAGAGGTAGGGGTATCACCAGACGCTATATGTATACTGATGATTATTGATGTATAATGGTGTATCCCCCCCCCCCCCCCCCCCCCCCCCCCCCCCCCCCCCCCCGGGGGGCGCGGGGGGGGGGGGGGGGGGGGGGGGGGGGGGGGGGGGGAGAGAGAGAGACATATACGTGTGAGATAACTAGTTCATCCCCGATAGAGGACAATTGGAGTACACAATGACGACATGAACACATACTGTGATATATATACACTATATATATACACACACAATGCTAGTATCTGTACTCGCCGGCCTCGTGCCTTGCCGTATATTTGCATACACTACATACTGCATTCACATCGTCAGAATAAAGTGAGTGTCAGTACCTGTACTCCCCGGCCTCGTGCCTTTCCATACACACACTATGCACTATACATACACAATACTATATATACACTTCAGTGCCTATACATCAGTACCTGTACTCCCCGGCCTCGTGCCTTGCCCTCTGCACAATGGCCCTGGCATCGGAGGGCCGGCCTAGGGTGAGACGATATCTACTACACACATATATATATGTTAAGGATTACAGAGTAGTAACTGTTAAATGACTTTTGCATCGGAGGGCCGGCCTGGGGTGAGAATGACCAGATACTATTAAGATGTTGGGGTTAGATGTGGACAGTGTACATCCGGTTACGGATGGGAAACAGGCAATCATATGAACAGGCAATCATATGAACAGACAATGTGTGGCTGAGTGTGTATACAGTGACTTCTACACTGAGTAGCTCCACTAATCCGCCATTAACCAGTACAAAGAGCCAATTACCAACACTATAGTACTCAATTGTATGTGGAATCATGTGTAGGTGTATGTATAGGCGACATCAATGAATGCTGATCAGTGCAACACAATAGCCAATTGAGACACACCAACCTCTAAAGAGCAGCACAGACACAGGCACAACTACACACTTCATGTATACAACACGCTACTGATATATAGCCATATATGACTGTCTTCGTACCTGTGACGCACGCACTGACGTTGTCGGATATGCTGAAGATGGACGAGTCCATGCTGTGGTCGAATAGAATGTCGGCACAGTCCCTCTGGGCAATCACAACCACCCCATCCTTCCCCCTGATGCAGAGGGAGGTCACTCCTCCCGTCCTGATGGCCTTGAAGGCATACTCTGGGGGTAAAGAGACATCAAAAGACAACGAAAGTAGCTATCTCCATAAATGACAATTCCACAGCAACATTGACCTCACCTACTTGGTACAGCCTCCCATCAGGGCTGAAAACTGTGATGTGCTGGTCAAATCCACTTCCACTCATTCCTGGAGTGCTATAGGTAGGCAACTCTGCCTTGCCCAGCTGTACAGCCTGTGCTGCACCCTCAATTCGAGTGAAGGGTGTAGCGTTTTTGGCGAGTCGTGTTTCCATGCTCATCAGTTAGATGTTAAACTACACGAACGAAAAGTATTCCCACAATGCATTATAACACACATCATCAAAGGAGGGAGACCCCATGTTGGTCCGTTAATCATTTATCCACACAGACACGCCAAGCGCCTGTCGGACCGATAGGAGTTCTTACACGAAACAGCTCTCTCTCTCTCTCTCTCTCTCTTGCTCTCTTTCCCTTACAGGAAGTAGTCGAGTGCACTGGCCTTCTTGGTCTGCACCACAGTGATGCCTAGAGGTGAGGCATATAACTCTAACACTTATAAATATACACACATACTATATGGACGATACTGTATGGGTATACTACAAAACAATTCACAGCCTATACACATGAGCTACTGTACACATACCCTCGACAAAGTCATTGTGCACCAGCTCCCTAGCACCTCTCCTGAGGGCAAGCATACCAGCCTCAACAGTCACTGCCTGGGATAAGGACTAAGATCACTGCTACAAATCCAACGAATATAGAATGTTGATGAGTATTGATACCACGGCTGACAGTAAATGAATGTAAGAGTATTGATATACCTTGAGCTGGGCTCCGTTCATGTCCTCTGTGAATCAAATCATATATACACACTAATAACTAACTGTATACTGAATAGCACACGTGTATATATGTAAATATACCTTGAGCTGGGCTCCGTTCATGTCCTCTGTGGACCTGGCCAGCTCGTCATAGTTGATCTCGGAGGAGACCTGTGTTAGAGAGAGATCGACAAGACTATGGATATATAATAGCCAGGCGTAAATATACCTGCATCTTCTTCGAGTGAATCTCAAGGATCCTCCTCCTGGCCACCTCGTTGGGGAGGGGGAACTCAATCTTACGGTCAAACCTGGAGGTGAGAAGAGAGACATTGGAAAAAAGAAGGGGGGGGGGGGGGGGGGGGGAAGGGAAAAAGAGAGAGGGG
>BDIP01000038.1:13108-24825 GCA_003568945.1 Kipferlia bialata
GGTGGGCAATACCTACTAGGCATCAAAAAACCCCCCCCCCCCCTTCCCCTCTCTCTCTCCTTCTGACTCTAGGCCATGTGCCAGCGCCAGACAGCCAGTGCATACACCCAGAGGCATGTCTATGATGTCGAGATGGTCATGGCTGTGCCATTCTTCGGATACTACAGGTGCGTAAGAGTAAGAAGTCAGGCTGCAAGAAGAAGCCGTATGGTTTCCTATTCGTGAATCTCTGTCTCTGACCTACAGAGACGAGAGACTGTTTGCGAGGGTTCGTCTGCTCCGGCCCCCCATGGTCAAACAGGTGAGGAATAGTAATACACTCCTGTCATGAGTTATATCATCCCCCCCCCCCCCTTCTATTCTTCCTTATCATAGGTGGCGGAGGAGGCCAGGGAGGGACACATCCTGAACACACGACTGGTCCCATACGATGCCCACCTCTCTCCATTCATGCAGGTACACCGGAATGGCCTTTGAATATATCTACTTACTATCTCAATATATGTCCTTGCGTCTCTCTCACCCCCCAGTTCTGCTGTGACCGTGCTGTGTACCCGATGACTGTGACACACTTCACAAGGGGGTGGGTCAGAGGGGGAGGGGGGAGGGGGGGGGTACATGATCCCCTCCTTCCCTCACCCCTGCCACCCATGTCACCCATGCCTCATACAGTCAGGTAGGGGGAGTGGTATGTAAGGGAGTGGTATGTATACGTACATGAATACTTAAACATTGTATGATATTTGCTAAATAATTTGCGAAGTCACACTTGTACCACTTCTGTCTATCTCTGCCCCTCTGCCTCTTACCTCTAGAGAGGTCGATGTCCTTGCCTCAGATGTGCTGCCTGCTGTGTTCGATGTGCCCAAGGTACCCTCACCACCCCTTCCTGTCATATATACTAAGCCTAGTGTATACACTCTCCTGACTCTAGGGCTGTCCTGTGAGTGAGATTCCCTCTCTGGCCAGGATATGGAAGCAGGAGGTACGGTTAGATATTAGGGCATCATTGCCGTGCATATGTCTCTCTAATGAGTCTAACCCCCAGTCTCTGAGGCGTGGTGTTGACGTCCCCTCACTAGGTCTCACAGTGGGTATGTGCATACATGTAGACACTCTCTCTGACCAAGGCCACCAGGTTCATGTTTTATGTATGTACCTGTACACCTATCTACCTTAACATCCAGGCCGAGCCCTTGAGCTCCGGAAGGGTGTGCACCGCATAGCCAAGGTGGACATGGACAGGGTGCAGAGGGCAGTGCTCAGGTACAGACTCATATCTATGTATATATATATATATATATTTACATATACCATGGCAGAGGGCAGTGCGCAGGTGCATACTCTGGTTTATATACACCCACACCATGGAACTTAGATGTGCTTAACACCAGACGGGCTGCTGAGCGGTGGATGGAGGGGTACACTCCCTCAGCACTCGCAGAGGGTGAGGGCGAGGGCGAGGGGGATGGAATTCTCCACGATGCTCTGTCCTATGACTCCATGGCACTGCCAGCTGGGTCCATAGTGTCCCAGATAGTAAGGTGGGTGAGCAAATTGGAATAGGTGTCTTCGAAAGTATCTCTTACTGTGGGTGTAAATGAGAGTGTTTCGATATCCCCACTCACCCCCAGGGATGGTGGCTATGATGCCAGACAGGGTACCATGAGTGATGTGAGTGAGATGGATAGTGTGTCGGATAGTGACGGGTCTCCATCCAGTAGTCTCTCCCCCTCCCCCAACGCCATTCGCACGGGGTCTGGTCCTAATGAGAAGGGTGGGACTATAGTAAAGAAGGGTCTATACGGCCAGACCGAGACCATACACACTGTCCCCCAGGGTCAGAGCCACATGGGAAGTGAGGGTGTACACACTGTAGACATTGAGATGGACATGGGTGATGGGGTGGATGTGTCTGATGATGAGAAGTCAGGGGAGGTTCTGCCTGCACCTGAGGCACGTGCACCAGACCCTGCATCCCCTAGAGACCCTTATGGTATGGAGCGTGGCATGGCATCTCCACAGCCCATGGTGATGTCCCCATACCTAGCCATGGGGGGTATGACCAGCCCCAGAGAGAGTGGGGGTAAGGGTGGAAGGGCCACCATCTATGGCACACACCAGAGTCCGAGGCAGGACACACACCCTGCCGTCGACACACAGCGTCCTGACCCAGTAGACCCTGCCATAGTAGACCCAGAGTCGTCTGAGAGTGCACTGTCCATGCACTTAGACTCAGACTATGAGGAGAGCGAGGTGGGTGTCTAGTATCAGTATTACTGAGATACCATTGGCCAGATCCGATTGATTGTTGCTATACTTTGTTTTCAATACCTTGTCCCATGGACTATTATTGAAGTGTGTGTGTCCCTTACCCCCAGAATGGCCTTGAGCACGTGCTGGAGGACATTGATGCACACTACAGTCAGACACAGTCCCAACAAGGGGAGGGGGAGGGTGGGGCAGGGTGTGATGGGGGAAGGGGGGCAGGGGCCTCAGACTCTGAGGGTGATTGTGGGGGATATCCACCCAGTGATGATGATAGTGAGGGTGAGGGTGCATCTGTGGCAGATGATGTAGAGATGGGTGTTGATGAGGGGTCAGAAGAGGGTAGTGAGACAGAGGTTGTGGATAGCTCAGAGGGACACACAGAGAGTGATGATGAAGAGAGTGATACCTCTGAGGTTGAGATGCGTCTCTCATCCTCTGTTGTTGACCACCCCCCTGCTGTACTGTCTGGCACACCCCGCACAGACCAAGTGCCACAGTGCATAGAAGGAGACATGGACAGCCCTGTGCCCAACCCCTCCACCCAGTCCCCTCTTGGTGACACACTGCCTGCCCTGCAGCATCCAGACGACAGATGGGGGTTCCTGCCAGGTATGTATGGCCTCATGTCATTACCATTACCCTCTGTGTCCTAGTATTCTCGTATTGTTATCCCTCATATACCAGGTGCCCAGAACAAGGGCCATGCCACTCTGGAGGGTGGGATGGCAGACCCCACCCAGAGGTCACAGGCAGGGGCATCTGCCACACTGCCACCCTTGCAGGTAAGGGTATATGGAGGGCAAATATACTAATATAGGGGTACACGGGGTCTTGTACACGTATCCTCCCTCACAACCCAGGACAGTGAGAGAGTGCTAGTCCCCCTCCGGTACAGCAGACTACAGGACATTCCCCCTAGACCCTTCACATACGCTGGGGAGACATACCCCTTCAGTGCAGACACGGGTATCAGTACGGGGGGACACTTGGGTATGGGACACTTAGAGTACAGAAATTTCTATGTTTTACATGTATTGTAAGAGAACTCACGTCTCACCCCTAGCCAAGCAGGGTGTGGGTGGGAGGGGCAGCAGGGAGAGGGCCAGACTGGGGGACTGGGTGGGGGCAGGTCTCAGTGCCTACCAGCATGCACCCGAGTATGGGGTGGAGACTGACCCTGACCAGAGGTGGAGGGTGGGGGTGAGGGGCCTGGCCAGTGTCAGGGAGGTGGTGGATAAGGGGTTGCTGACACTCCACAAGCACACCCTCCCTCCCTTGGTACTGCCTATTAGATCAGGCAACGTAGGGGAGAGGGATGTACATAGGAGTGAGGATAGAGCGGCCAGGAGGGCGAGGCGCAAGAGAGAGAGGGAGGAGTGGGAGAGCGCCAGGGCGGAGAGGAGAGAGAGGAGGGAGGAGAGGAGACGTGCTGCCCTGGAGAGTGAGGAGGGAGGGGAGGACGTGGCCATGATATCCCAGTCACAGTCTCCCTCTCCCCCTCTCTCCCCTTCCCCGTCACCCTCACCCTCACCCTCCCCTTCCCCTGGTTCTCCCACATCCAAGAGTCCTTCACTCAAACAGGTAGAGACCTGGTACTACCCCTATCAATGGTTCCGTTGTATTCTACATTATTTGCCTCTAAGGCCCCTCTCACCCCCATGTGCTGTCTGCCAAGTATGCCGCACTCAAGGCAGCTGCAGCCACAGTCAACCTGGACGACAAGGTGTGTGTGGACACTACTATTCTAATTCCTCATATGCATCTGCCTACTCTACATAGTGTATACCTCACTCCAGGTGTCCCTCACCGTCATGGCCCTTGAGACTGTACCCGATGGGTCTCTGGTGGTGTACAGTCTGTTTGATGTCGATGCAGATGGGGCAGCTGTGCTGGCAGGGGTGTCTGGGTCGGGGGAGCCCCTCAGACTAAGAGACGTGCTCAAGGTGGGGGGGGATCCATCATATATATATGTATGTGGTATCAGTATGTCTCTGTCTCTCCTGCTGACCTTACACCAGGTTGGTGTCCTCTATGTACAGGGCGCCATCCCCCTGCTGTCCATCAGGACATGCCTACCAGCAGACCCTAATAGGATACACGCACTCACACCGGCACCGGATGCAGGCACCCTTCTCACAGAGGTCAGTATGGACACACTTACGATGCCAACCATTTCTTTGCATTCCATATCTCTCCCTAAACCCAGGTCCTGCCCTCCACCATCCTGGATATTGACCCTGACATCCTACTATCCTGGCAGCATCACTCAGAGGGACTGGGTGGGTGTATGTCTGAGAATAGGACTACTATACTGTGTTCTTCACTACCGTCGATTTCCCTCGTTGCCTCACCCCTAGGCCGTCTGTCCTCGTTGTGTTGGCAGCGAGGCCTAGACCTGCCACTCAAGCTGTCAAGGCTGAGGGAGCCTGTCCCGTGGAGACCGAGGGGACAGCAGAGGGAGCCTGATCTGGTATGTGTGGTGTAGTATACTAGATATGGTCTCTCTACCGGATCTTGATATACATTCATTCATCCAGTTACATCTTCTATGAATGACTCTCCCCAACCCCAGACCGTGACTGGTCGCATTGTGATGTCCTCCTGGCACGTGTGTAAGAGTGAGCTGAAGCTGATGCGATACAGCACAGAGGCAGTGCAGATGGAGGTAGGGGGAGATATATCCTCGCCCCTGGATATCCCACTATCATTGTGCATATTCATATGTGCCAGCCTATTTACATGTCTAACCCTCCAGGTCTTGGGTCGCTACACCCCCGTTGTCAACAACCAACTGCTCTCTCTAGCACTGAAGACTGGACACGGCACACAGACAGGAGATGGGGAGGAGGAGGGAGAGAGTGATGGGCAGAGACCCCAGTTCAGACCCCTCCAGTCAACAGAGTTACTGACTAGCGCCTCTGAGGTCAGTACGGATACAGTAGCCCAATATTTACCATCCTCTTTTTGTGTACTTTCTCCCCCTTGACCTCCAGGGCGCCTCCTCCTCCTCCCCCATCTTCGGTGTCTCTCCCTGTGCCAGGGTCTCCGCCCTCAGTGCCGTCAGAAGGTGGGGAGCCCTGCAGTGTGTTGTATCAAACTTCCAGTCATGACAGTATTCCGATTATGTTTGTTCTACTCTCCATAATCATGTGAGTTGACTCCCTCTGGAAACTGACTCCAGGCTAGTTGACCTGACTTTGACAGACATCGAGGCCTTGGACGCATTTGACTTCATACCGAGGTACACAAGTGTTCGGAGTATGTGTCACTTCTACATTGTACATCCCTCGATATCATCAGTTCACGTATTACCACTCATTATCAGGACAGCTGAGCTCTCCCGTGTGTTTGGAGTGGACTACCAGTCTGTGTACACAAGGTACGACTTGGTCCCACGATCATTGTTCTATGCCCCATACTGTTGTCCTAGAGTATATACCCAATTCGTCGTCTACACCGGATCCCCTGACCCCTGAGGCAGTCTTTATAAACACTATATATACTATATACATACTTTATATATATATTTTTACATACTATGTATACCCCTGACCCCTTCAGAGGCAGTCAGTTCCGAGTGGAGTCCTTCCTCACCAGACTCAGCCTGCGCCACAACTACGCGATGCCAAGTCCAAGTCCACAGGAGGTGAGTAGTATACTCGGCGACTCCCATGATACCTGCATTAACCCCTAGGTGTCTGAGATGGATGCGCCAGAGTCCATCCCCCTAGTGTCAGAGCCCATGCTCGGTTATATATCAGACCCAGTGGCCGTGCTGGACTTCCAGTCTCTCTACCCCAGTGTCATGATCGCATACAACATGTGCTACACAACACTGATCGGGAAGCCACCTCAGGTACCTAATTACCATATCATATGGTGTCTACACGACGATAACACCTCTTCTTCCAACCCCCAGGTCTCCCTGCCCACCCCCATCCAGCTCAGCTGTGTCAGATACAGACCAGACGCAGAGGAACTGGCATCACTTAACCCTAGGTGGGGGTGTGTCTAGCGTAACCCTTGGTTTATGGTCGTTCTCGATGGCGTATCCTGTGGCATCTATTTTCATTTACCCTACTGACTTCAGCACTGACTTCTATACGGCTCCCAATGGGTGCATGTTTGTGAGACAGAAAGTGCGGCAGGGAATACTAGGTGACAACACATGTCTCCCGCTATCATATTGTCTTCGGTAGTTCCCTCCCAATCCTATCCGCCTGAGTGTCTATGTTATATATGTACCTCTCCCCCCTGACTGTAAGGCACCATGCTGATGGAGATCCTGAACACCAGGGCCATGATCAAACCTGCCATGAACAAGATGGACAGGCGGAGCTACGCTAGGTGAGTGTGGTGTCAGTATGTGTGCAAGCGTATGGCAGTCTTGGCATCTTCCTGATTGTCAGGCGTGTACTGGATGCTAGACAGATGGCCTTAAAGATGGTTGCCAACACCTCCTTCGGTTACACCCATGCATCGTTCAGTGGTAGGATGCCCAGTATCCTCATCGGAGATAGCATCGTGTCAACAAGGTGCGGTCGGGTTTGTGGTACCGTCATCGTATACTTCCCTTAACATATTGCGTCATCTCTACCCCCAGTAGGCAGACCCTCGAGCGTGCCATCCGGTTTGTGGAGAGAGAGTATGCCCCAGCTGAGGTGGTCTACAGTGACACCGACAGTCTGTTTGTCAGGTTCAAGGGGGACACAAGGTGCGTTGCTTAGTGTACTGATTGTGACTCTTCTGCTCACTTTCAGCGGTGCGTACCAGTGTACTGATTGTCTCTTTATCTCTGACTCTCAGGGCAGAAGCGTTCAGAAAGGCTAGAGAGATCTGCCGCATAGTGACCGAGAGAAACCCCTTCCCAGTCATTCTCAAGGTGAGTCCATGCATTATATTTGTATTACTTACTTTCCTTGTGTCCATGACACTCGCTCATCTGCAGTTTGAGAAGATGTACCAGCCGTGTGTGATGGTGACCAAGAAGCACTACACAGGTATGGTGGGCATCTGTGTGAGAGTGTGATTTGTGGAGTTGTGTGGAGTGGATGTACACCCTCTCACTCCAGGCTGGATGTATGAGACGGAGACTGCCAAGCCGAGGCTGGAGGCCAAGGGCAATGAGATGATCAGGCGTGATGCCTGTGGACTCACAAGGAGGTGGGGCATGTTGGTGACACTTGGTCCGAGTATGGTTGTCACTCTCTGAATGGTGGTAGTTTCACGTGAATACATTTTCCATTAATGGAGTGATTTCTTGCTTGATCCCATATACATATACATACATCCATCCCTCTGACCCAGGATCATGCGTGCCGTGGTCACTGCATTGTTCAGAACCAACGATCTGTCAAAGGCAAAGCAGGTATGGCAGCGTTGATGTGATTATTGGTGGAGGTGCTTCCATTAGTAACCATATTCTATGAATATTCTGACCCTCTCGTATTGATCGACTCTCACCCATAGGCACTCCAACGCCACCTCCACCTGGTCCGTACCAACCAGTCCCCCCTCTCCGACTATGTCTTTGCCAAGGCTGTGCGACTAGGAACATACAGGTTTGTAAATGTACTCCACATGTAGGTATGTGTATATTCATGTATGTACAGGTGTATCTATCACTGTACACCAATATACTGTATATCGCGGTTTCCCTGTCCTCACTGTGCAGGGGCCCCTCCTCCCTCCCCCCTGCTGCCCTGGTGGCACTCAGACTGGCAGGCCAGAACCCATTCATAGACCAGGTGCGGCACTCTCCTTATGCATCTCTCTCTCTCTCTCTCTCTCTCTCTCTCTCTCCTTCTGACCCAGGGTGCCAAGGCCCAGTCTGAGGAGGCAGAGAGAAAGGCAGCTGGAAGGGGAGAGAGGGTGGCCTTTGTGGTGTGTCAGAACAGTGCATCTGACACGGTCAAGGGGAGGCACGGCTTTAAAGAGTATATCACTCAATTACTGTGTCGTTCCAATTGCTATGTACTATTTCAGTATATGACCACTCACTGTCAAGTGTGGAACCCCCCACCTCCCTAGCCGAGGTTGTCAGTGGCAGTAGGGTACACATACCTGATGCAAAGTACTACATCGACAGACAGGTGGGTGCTATTAGAGAGTACCCTTCCCTAACTTACTCCATCTCCCCCTCCCCCTCAGGTCCTCCCTGCCAATACCCTTGTCTCTCTCTCTCTTCTTTCTATCTCCCTATGATCTCTCACCCCCAGGTCCTGCCTGCCATTGATAGGGTGGTGTCCCTCTCCGGGGCAGACGTCACTCTCTGGGCCAGGTATGGGTGTATGTTCCATTTACAGTGACTGTCTGCTCTATTTGTGATATTTAAGAGTGTCCTCTACGCTTTTGCTATTTTTCTATTGTCTCTCCTGGTATTCTTTACTGTAACTATACCCCTCCCACCCCCAGAGAGGGCCGGGGCAGAGGCAGAGGGGGAGGTGTCTCTGTCCCCATGCTGCACTCTGTGGCACAGGCATCAGACAGAGTGGTGCTAGACACGGCAGGTACACTCAGGGTCCCAGTACTGATCCATTTTCTTATATATGTATGGATAGACACCCTTCGTTAACTCAGGCCCCGTACCCCCTCTCCACTCCACCTCCCGTGGTTGGCAGAGTGGATACCCCTTCTTTGCTGCCAGACACAAGAACCAGTACCGACGCAGCATGTACACACTACTAAACACAGACCAGGTGGGTGGGACATTTCGAAGGCACTCGATTGCCTGACGTTCACTGCGTAGTGATTGTGTATATAGTACTAACCCACAGAACATAGCCGGGAAGGCACAGCGGCAGAAGGGTGGGAAGGGATCCGACCATGCCAAGGATAAGGGGTCCAAGGGTGGCCGCCAGATATCGCTGCCAGGCAGTCTGAGACCGGGGGCCAGGTGCGTACCTTGTATCTATCTTACTATTTCTTTCTGTATGTGCTCCCCTCACCTCAGGTGTGGCTGTTGCGGTGTACCCACTCCACCGGCAGGTAAGGATTATAGTAGTAAATTGTATTGTATTATATCGTAAGTGAGTAAAGTGCATTCAGTCACGTTTTCACGTAGCTACATGACAAACCCCAGGCGGTGAGCCAGTCACCCTGTGTGCATCGTGTAGGGCCATGCCCCATGCAGTGTATGCCACGGCATCACACAGGGTCAGCGCGGCAGAGAGAAGGTGAGACTGTGTCTTCATATCCCACAATCTATATTATCATTGCATGCTTTGGTACTACCAATCATTTCACCTCACATACTTGCTTAGTGTACATAGTAGTTTTCTTGATGTGAGTTTTACTATTCATTCCACTGATCCTCAGCTACTACGGTCTGCGTAAGATCTGCCGGAGGTGTGGGGGGACCGACACAGACGGAAGGGTCATATGCAGTCACGTGATGTGCCCAATATGGGGGAAGGTGAGATATGAGAGGCTTTCTTACACTTCTATGTCTCCCATATATGCTATATGTAAGCAATCCTCATTAACACCAGCTAGTGTCTGCGCGGGCCAGGCTTGAACAGGCCGAGGAGCTGATGGGGGTGCTGTCACATGTGGGGAGGGTGGTGTTTAACGCAAGAGAGGGCGCTGACTAGGCGACATATGTTCCAACCACCCCTTTCTTTGACCCCACATGTCGGATACTCGACACCTCTTGACAGCCAAGACTATTGGTTGACCTCTGTAGTACTTCAGTCAATGAGGCATTAATGGAATTGCGGCCCATATCCCCACACTGCACCCTCTTCACACTGACCTCACACGCTATGCCTCTACGATGGGTATCGCTGTCAGAGACCTGAGGAGTAGGATACATGCACGGGATGTATGGGATCCCTATCTGGACCACACTGTTGGTTGTAACACCCCCATGCGTCTCCACGACATATTGCATATTGCACAGTGACACTAGTCAGTCATACCGGTCAGGTCGTGATTGCTTCACATATCTAGCCTCGGGGTGTTGGGAAGGATTTCACCTGTATGATAGAGGCCGTAGGAATTGCCGCTCCCCGATGTTGCGGGTACTAAGTCTATTGTTATATCTGCAATAGCTGTGTCCTGAATTGAATAGAGTATAGCGTGGTACCACAATGTGGCATATAGAACGTGTAATATGGGTCCTACCATATATTCCCAATTGCATATATATCCAGACCCAAGCTACTGTTCCAAAACAGAACACCTTTCATACGATACTAAGAGGACCCTGGGGCGTGCACCACCTGCTCTTGTGGGCACCTGACACATACCTAACAACCTGTACGTAGTGTGTCATCAGTATAGAGGTGGTGGGGTCCCGCCCTGCCACTCCTCATATGCAACATGTACCAATATAGACAGAGGTCTCTATCACTCCTCTATATTACCCTTACTCACGTCAGTGAAATAGTCTCTGGAATAAGTTTGACCCCTGAGAGCCTAGAGCATCACTAAGGAGCCGCTGGTGTGATAGAGTGAGTGAGTGGAGGAGAGTGAGAGAGAGAGACAGAGAGCAAGGCCCATGCCTGTGGTTCCGGCCCCCCCTCTGACCCTCCTTGCAGGGTGTGCTCTCTTCCTATTGCTCGTGTGCACAGGGAGTGTCTGGGCCGACCCTCTCCTGTTCTGTGCCACCGACAGCACCACCCCCACCTATGCCGCTGTGGTGCATGAGTGGGGGGAGGACATAGCCACACTGGTGGACACAGAGGTATGGTAATGGGCGGGGGGTTAGTTGGGATGTCAGTCAGTTGTCAGTCTCAGTGGAATCACCCGCTATCTGTGGCATATGTATAGTGTACGATACATACATTTATATTCGTCTCTCATAAGAAGTGTCTGTTCTGGTATATCTGACCTTACCGGGTGACTCCACGTACTCCAGCCTATAGACGTTTCTCATCGCCTTAAATCTTTCTCTACATCCTCCCGGATTGTTTCTATACATGGTTCCTCCCATACTTGTTTGGTATATTTGTCACACCATGTATATAACTCTCTCAGTACCCCTCTCTCTGACCCAGTCCTTTGTCGTACTTGACCCTTCTGTGGGACCTTCCACCACTGTCACACACAAGCTGGCACTGACTCGGTTCAGGTGGGTCAGATATAGTATGTACAATAGTACTTACAATCTATATGTCTATGTAAGTGTTGTCCATGCATCTCCCTCTCCCTCACCCCAGCTCTTCTCAGACTGTTCTGGCCTATCTGCACTGTGGAGAGGACTGGGAGGTATATTAAATTATGTAGAGAGTTACATATATATATATATACATGTATATGGGGAGTATAATATTGTGAACAGATATGTGGGGAGGACTGGAAGGTAGGGTGCATTGTATACATATGTATTGGCATAGTGTAGTTCATAGCATAGTTCACTTTGTATATTATATAAAGGAGTAGTTATCTGTCTGTACTCCCCCCCCCCCCCCCCCCCCCCCCCCCCCACCCCCCGCAGAGCGCGC
>BDIP01000038.1:25888-37513 GCA_003568945.1 Kipferlia bialata
AGGTGTTTTTTTTTTTTTTTTTTTGCCCCCCCCCCCCCCCCTCCCCCTCTACTTCGATACATTTCCAGCGTCTCAGTGTCTTCTCTCTTGTATCTCACTTCGCACCTGCCTCCTCTTATATATATAGATATATATATATCTACCGTATAGTGAGAGTCTCTAAGTGCCCCCCCCCCCCACACACACACACTAAGATTCTTTACTATATATCACACGTATAGAATGAGTCTCTGTCCAAGTGTAGGGAGGGACCCCCCCCCCCCACACGTGTCTCTTGCATCTGTCATATCTCCCCCCTAAGTACCAATTCTCTTATCTCAGGGACTCCCTGCAAGAGACCTGCAGAGGAGATGGAGGAGAGAGAGGGTGGTGAGAGAGATAGTGAGGAGGGGCAGCTACCTTTGTCTGAGGACAAGCAGATTGATGAGACAGAGAGAGAGAGATTGGAGGATACGGGGGTTGGAGAGAGAGAGAGTATGCATGTCCTTGGAATTGGTGAGGGCACTCTTGGAGATGGAGAGGCTGTTGTGGAGGGAGAGGGAGATACATACACAGTTGAGACGTCCAAGACCTTGCTCCTTTCCGCCTTCCTTCAGTCCTGGCCCCCTGAAGATATACCAGGTACAATATGTATACTATGTATTACTATGTTTAGTGAGCAGTTTCATGTAGTTGTTAGAATTCAATATACATACCAAGCAACCATATTGGAGTGTTTCTCCTATGTGTGTTGCCTTTCAGTGTTAGTCTTCAACTGCATTATATCTCTCTCCCCCCTCCTCTTCTCTCCCCCTCCATTTTCCTTTGACCTATAGACGACCTCATCTGCTACACCGCTGACAGAGATGCGGTGGATGCATGGATCACCAAGAGACAGAGAGTGAAGGAGACAGAGAGACTGGTCGCCAAGAGTGGGGGCAGAGTAGGGGTGGAGCTTCTAGCACATGACTTTGACACCTTCATGGAGTTGTACGAGGAAGCACCAGATGAGTGGGAGTCTAACCTGGACAAGAGCACTGCTGAGCTCTACAGGGACATGGAGGTAAGGGTTCTTGGTAACACATTTCCTTATTGTGTTAGTCTTCGTGACTCTGGCATACTACTCTGCCTCACTTCTGTCCACCCCAGATATATATAACGTGATGCCACTACTGTACAAATACATGCTCTATTCCAACTTCATTCTTCCGATGTAGCTTTCCAATGTGACTCGATAAATACCTTATATACATATGTATACATATGTGTATATATTCATGTATTCATGTGTATATAAAGAACAGTCATGTGGTTGTATTATATACTGATCCAGGCTCTGTACCAGCTCCCCGCCTCTGAGGCAGAGATAACTGTGAGAGAGAGGGTGCAGAAGTACCTAAAGATGGAGTTTGGGTCTGGTGTGAAGAGAGTGGAAAGTGTGGAGAGTGTCGGAGGAGGTCTCAGTGTGGACAGGTAAATAACTCTCTATATATATATATGGGTGTATATATTTTAGTATATATACCTAGCACTGAATAATACTAGATGCATGTGGAAATAATAATTGTATTTCGAATATAGATTCTATTTATACTAATGCCAGCGAGTGGCAACAGCTCAAGACTCAGCTCAACTTGGATGGGTTGGCCGATATCTCTGTGATGGTTGTACTCATCAAGTTCAGAGACTGGGACCCCAGGGCCAGTCTCACCAATGCTATGAGACTGACCCAGGAGGAGGTCAGGGAGGCATTGGCAGGTATGTATAGATACAGTATACAGCATATAGATACAGTATATATGTATAGGAAAGGATATGTGCTAAGTATATATGTAGATATACTTTACCCTGTATTTTATATACTTATAGAGTGGTGATAAAAGACTGAGCGGAGAGGAGGTCAGGGAGGCATTGACAGGTATATAAAGGAAAGGATACATATTGTTATGACTATATATGGTAATATGAGACTGATATATGAGGTCAGGGAGGCATTGTAACGTAAATGTTGGCTGCCAGCCATCTTCCCAATGTAATGTATCTACTTGGACACTCTCACTCTTTAGGAAGCACACGCCACATGACCCCTGTTGAAAGAATCAATGCCAAGGTGTGTGGTACAATACACAATGCAGTGATGCAGTCATATGAGATGGTTGTGCTTACAGTGATACTGTGTCCGATGTACTCAGTTCTTCTTTTTATTCTCTACATATTCAATTTATTTAATTGAATTCAACACCTAGGTGGCTGAGAAGTGTGGGCTGGACACCTACCCAGACATGCAGCCCCGTGTTGGCGCAGAGCACCTGGTGACAGACTTCCAGTCTTTCATCAGTAGGGATCTGAGTGATCAAGTGTGTGTTATCACCCCCAAGGAGTTCGCTATACTGTCCACAACCTCCCTTCTGATGGGTATGCAGGTGAGAAAGGCGTCACTATTCTAATAGAAGTCTACATATGTTCCCATATTGATGTTACTTGTCTAATACATAGGAAAGATACTCCCTGTCTGGGTCTGGCGCCCAAGATGCTGTCGCAAGTGTACTGGGTCTGATCAAGTCCTATATAGAGGGAAAGGAGGCTGGACGAGAGGACACGTCTGATACGGAGGGGCATGGTGAGGATTCATACGGTCACAATGTGGCAGAAGACGAGATACTGTCTGACCCTGTGGCCGAGGCCGGGTCATGTGGCAGTGAGCAGCAGGAGGAGGAATCTGACTATGGACGTTCTATTGAAGAGGTAGCCCGGGATAGAGCGATGGCTGAGCTGATGGCGGCGTATGCGAGGACAGATAGAGGGTTTGCAGAGATCTTCATGGGTAGAGAAGATGGAGATGAAGGTGGTTTTGAGGTTGACGCTGATCAAGTGGAAGAGAGAGACGGAGCAAGGGGAAGTGATGGAATGGACCTGTTAACAGAGGCCACTCACATTTCGTCAGAGGTACGTATTCTTCCATTGTTCTCATACACAATGTGTCACCGTGACTGATTGGATGATATGATTACTGAAGTTGTTGATATTGCGACGTCTGTCTCTCTCTATATATATATGTGTGTGTGTGTGTCTGTGTGTGTGTGAAATAGAGAGAACTCAGTAGCACGTTCTAATTGTGTCCCTCACCCCAGGTGTATGGATACCACTTCCCCACTCTTCCTGCCCTGATATCCCATGTCAATGACATTGTCACAGATGTGTCCGGGTTTGTGTGGGAGCCATCAGGTACATGCGCTTGTAGTATGTGATTGGTTCACCCTATCATCAATATACACTGTCGTAGTGATACCTCAATCCCGACATTCTCTCTATTACTGTCTCTAACTCTCAGACTGCGGTGTACTAAGTTGCATCCACCCTGGGTGTCACTGCTACATCCGCTACACAGTGGATACTGATGGGTTCTGTCTAGTCAGACCCACCAATACCCCCACCCACTCTCCCACACCTCTGGGTGGCCACTCCGCCGCCTGTCACGCTTGCGGTGAGTGCTTCAGACGAAGTGACTTTGTATACTACACCATGAAGACATCCACAGAAGCCGATAGAGTATTCTCCAACAGCGGGGCAGTAGTGTCCTGCCCATTACCAGATGGGAGGGTGTTTGCACTCTTCTTAACTCACTCTGTCCAGGAGTGTGGTATAATCTCTGTCACAGACCTGGAGGCTGTGTCTAACGGGACACCCATCAACCAGCTACTGGTGTCTGAGAGTGTGTCTGTGCCTAAGGGTATGAGAAAAGAGGTCAGGTGCACATACGCAGCGGGGAGGGTGTTTGTCTATGGGTGCGAGGCAGAGGAGTCACCGGAGGTAAAGGCATCGCACATACACTGCTGGGAGATGTGGTGTGCTTACTATTCTGCTGTCTCTCTATATGTTTATATACCCGTGTCCTAACTCCAGGACAAGGCTATGGACGATGAACTTGACACAGTTTCCGCACCCAGGTGATTCAGTCTCAAGTATTGTAGAACCACACATTGTTGTGTAATAACCCGAGTATCCTGCTTCATATACAGTATGAACTATACCTCTGTGACAGCTGATAGTCCTGCTTACTTGATATTGGGGTAGATATGTGGAATCAATTTCATTAATGACTACCTAGTTTGTCTGCTCACTGTAGGTATTCCGACATGTCTCCCAATCGGAACCGCCTGTGGGTATACGACATAGGTAGAGTGATTCAGTATTATGTGTCATTGAATGGCTAATTATACTCAGATCATACATTCACAATTAAAATTTACGACGTAAATTTTCGTGGGTTTGTGTGAATCTGGATTTGGAGATGTCTTACGTCATTCCAACTTGGAAGTTCCAAGTGGTCGTAATTTTGGAATCCTATAGCTGCTAATATCTGACTCCAGGTCTGACTAGGTGGGAGGAACCTACACCCATGGTTGTGGACCAGAAGGAGAGTCTGTGGCCACCTGCATACTGTGATCGGCAGGTGGGCTTTCAAAAATATAGATAGAATAATTATAGAATACTTATCATTCTATATTTCTATACTCAATTATATACTTAAGGCATACTCACCAATTATTGTTGCATGATAAGTGAATACCCACAATACAGGTATATGCTTACACTACTATGTGTTGTAATACAAATTCAGTTGCTGGTTTGAACTCAACATATTCATGCAGTAAATTCCCATTTTGCTATCATATTGACTATCTTACACAGATGGAATATAGCATATATATATATATATATATATATATATGTATGTGTGTGTGTGTGTGTATTGTACATTCATCTGATCTGATAATAGACTAACACACAGCTCTCTCTTGTGCCCTACCAGGACAGAGTGTGGGTGATAGGCCAAGAGGCAGATGATTTCTATACGGGTGAAACTACCAAGGTACCAGTACCATAGTTGTCAGAATAATACAGAATAATACAGTCAGTATGGCATCATTTAGGTGAATATTGTCAGTATATTCACAGTGACATTAGCTGCTAGGTTTGGTTTGGTTGGGTCCCTTGATCCCGCCATATAACAGTGAATCAGTCTATCAGTACATCTCCATATCAGAATATGTATTTCTGGTATCACACTGACTCCAGATCTGGTCACTTGATCCAGACACATACCAGTGGAGAGAGGAGAAAGACGTGGTGCCACCCAACTTCCGATGCCAAACGGTGAGTATAAGTATTTGTCTTGGTAATACGAATCCCACCAGAATCATGGTGGGCTATTCACATCACTGTTGAACCTTCCATTGTGCATCATACTCACTGCACAGGTGTGTGTCAGCAATGACACCCTCCACATATGGGGCAAGGTGGAGAGAAAGAATGACGTGTCCGACACCGTGGAAGAGCAAGAGGTTAGTTAGTTTTATGTATTAGTGGTTGGATTATTGACTGATAATTCATCTATATACCTAATGATAGGTTACATACCTAACGTACTCGCCCGTCTCCGGTCTTGTTAGACACGACAATACTGGCCCCTTTGGATGGTTTGGCCCTTCTAGGATGATAGCTGTAGGAGAGTACCTGGTCGGGAGTCATGAACTCGATCACTTCAGGGGTAAGTGAGGGCTGGGTTGTCATGTAAACTTTCACTTGATATGTCAATTATGAGTATTTGCATTTCCCACTTCATTGAGTGAGTCATGGTGCAGTTGATTCCTGATTCCGCCGTTCTCTAACACTGCTCACTATATATCTTCCTCATGCCACAATATACACTCTCACCTTTAGACTCACCCGATGGCCCCTCTGTCTTTGACACCGTACAGGGTGTCTGGGTACAAGATATGGTGCTACGTCGCGACCCCTACTTATGCCCGAGACCAATCTTGTACGTAATATGGTATAATTACAGATTCGAGCTCCAACTCCCATGGTCCTCTTCTCACCCTTCAGCAACATCAACCCTCTTGGCCACCTATATATCCTGGAGGATAGCGATAGGATTGTCAGGCTGAACCCCAGTCTGTGCTACCCTGGGAGAGAGGGTGGACCATATAGGTACATGTGTACTGAGCTTTCTTCTCTCTATCATATCCATGAGTATGTGTAGTAGGCAGTGCCCCACTTACTCCAGCTGGGCCCTTCCCAAGACACCAATACGGAAGAACGCCGGACAGGAGGACCACTACTGATGGACCTGGCGACCCCAGGCTGTGACTCACAAACATGTTAACTTTGTCACATTTTCGGTCGCTCTGGCTCTGGAAACAACTCCTCCACTTCAATAGATACTGATCACACACTTCACCATTTATAGAGTCGATCATCAGTGACAAGACTGCTCCAAATCAATGGGAAGAGGCACAAACGTTGTCCTTTGTTCGATTAATAGTGACCACCCTCCTGGGACTCTAGTGGCCTACCACCTATGACGTTAACAAAGGCCATACTTCAAGCATTCTATTCACAACACCTATCCCCCCCTATCAGTTGCTAGATGCCCACTTCATGTCTCCACTGGGATACACCAACCCCTGATCCACATCGGCCACTCCGAAACTAGAAAAAGAACTGAACACCATCCTGCCATCCTCTGTTAGTATGGCATGGTCAATGGGACAGGGCCTCTCAAATGTGCCAGGCAGTGTCTCCCACTCAGTCCACCTTCCAGACACAGTGTCATATACTGGGTATGTGGTGTAGTCTCTGCCCAGAAACACTATGAACTGCCCACAGACTACGTGAGATGTACCCACTCCACATGAGTGCTTAAAGAGGTAGGGAGTTGGGCAATTACGCATGGCCTGACACACCTCTTTAGTCATGTCCCGCCATCCTGTTCTTGGGGAGTAGGTGCACACCCCGCCCAGACTACCCACTTGCTTAGGGAACCTGCCCTCGCCAATCTTCTCTCCCTTTGGGGAAGAGCAGAACACATAGGCAGTGTGATTGACTACACACACCCTGCTCTGACAGGGATCAAACGAAGCAGTGTCACTAAACCCGGCCATGACTGTGTTCGTCACTTGAGAGGCCATGAATGGAGGTACATCACCCTGCTTCCACTCCAGACTCTCAGTGTCAAAGATGTGGAAGAGAGTCTCCCGTAGAGTGTCAGTATTGTCCTGCTGAGCATATCCAATGAAGTATATGCACTCGCCCATTGCCCAGGAGAGGGAGAGGTATCCAGGTCCACTGGCATCCCAGGACACCACCTGAGAGTATTAGTAGAGCATCTGTTTAGGTGAAGATTTATGTGCATTATTGAACTTGTAGTGTCTGGTCAATACCTCCCGATTGTGCATGGGGGTGTCAGTGACAGTATCAGTCTCATGTAATCCTAATAATACACTGTAGCAGTATGTTCAACATACTGTTGTATAATCAGTATCAGTACCTCCCAGTTGTGCATGGGTGTGTCCAGGTCATGGAAGGCTATCACCCTCCCCTTTGTATCTGCATCCATGGGTGTCCAGGTAGTGACATAGACACGGGTACCAATGACATAGGACTGCATAGCGGCATTGTCAGAGTAGCCGAATGAGAGACCGAGGGTCTCGCGTCTCCCCTTGATCTTGATGGTACTGTCATTCCCTTCAGTGTCACACACTGCCTCGATGGAATCTGCCACACTCAACTTCTCTGCCAGAGCGTCTCCAATAGGTAGTGTGAAACAGTCTACCCCTAGTGATTGGGGTAGACAGAACACCTGGATCAGTGAATCACTGATCCAGTGATATATTTATACTAATAATAGTTATCACATAGCATCTGTTATAGGTAGACTCTCTATCCATACATACCTCAGCTGGACCCTTCATAGAAAATACAATTTATAGTACTGATACTATTAATACAAGATAGTTTTCTTATAGTATCTGTCCTATGTAGACTCTCTATACATACATGCATACCTCCACTGGACCCTTCATGGCATATCCAACGATATACCATACAGCGTGTGTACACACATATATATACAGGAGTATATTCATATACTTATGTCTCTATCTATATGCATACCTCAGATGGACCTCTCATGGCAGCAGGACACAGCACTAGATCGGACCAGTAACTGGGGAGAGAGGGCTCTAGCAAGGCATCACCGGGAGTGATGGGCCGCAGCTGAGAGACCTGTTAGGTGAAAATTGCGAAATGAGTCATGTAACACATACGTATATACGTATGATACATATATGTATATACTCATATACTCATACCCCCCCTACCTTCATAGCCTGTGACGCACACTGTGGGTGGTGGCTGCTGCACAGTATCCTACTCCCATTGTGGTCGTGGGTGGGTCTGGAACTCCACCTCCAGCCATAGGCTGAACATAAGGAAATACATACATGTGGGCACACATACATCATACTCTGATTAGGAATAGAGACACAATTAACAATGAATACTATTCACTGTACCTGGGTTTCTCTTCTGACGGGCTCTGAAGGTGGTGACATGGAAACCACCTGTAGTCAGGTATAGAGACGCTGCAGAATGATACTCATATTGTGCCAGTGTTTCTGAGAGGCTGTGTAAGAATGGTCTCACCCTTCTTGGCCACATTGAGACTACACTCACAGACCCAACTTCATGAATACTATATGCACTTCCTTACGCATGGCAACAATGGTGGATGTTGTGTCCCTATATACATATATATCGGCGCATATTACTAATACACCTTCTCACCTTTCTTGCCCACATTGAGACTGCACTCACAGACCCAGCTCTCAATGGCAGGGTGTACAGACTCATGTCCAAAGGAGTAGCAGCTGCAGCTGACTCTCCTCCCATCTTCCACCTTCTGCCGGACTGTCTCTGCATCTCAGCCAGCATATCCTCAGGTGTGTCAAACACCATGCCCCACAGGGAGGCATCAAGGCCACTCTCCACATGCCCAGCCGGCACCTAGGGTGAATAGGTACGAGTGCATATATGACGAGAGAGAGAGAGATATGGGAGAGTCAAGAACACTGCTCCACATGCCCAGCTGGCACCTAGTACTATGGTGTGGCTCCGTATGCTTCATTATATATAGAGAGAGAGAGTATATAGGGAATATATGTATAGAGAATATATATAGAGGGATAGAGAGAGAGAGAGAGAGAGATTCAGACTTCATTGCACTCCCATGACATACAGTCAGTGAAAACAGTACTAGTACATTGATATATCCAGTACACCCAGTAGTAGAACTATCAGAATGCTACCAGGTGATTCAACCAAGCTAAAACAGTATTGGCAATGGCAATGGGTGGTCAAGCAGTGCAATCAGTGTCAGATTCAGCACATTGCTAGGTCACGGGAGAATGGACTTGTTATACAGTGATACACCCTTCTGATATACAATGAATAGGGAACCTTACGGGCACGGGGCTTCTTTGCCTTGCCCTTTGGGGCCATCAGACAAGGGAGGGTGATAGAAGAGAGAACAACGTCGACAGAGACAAACGGGTTTCATTCGGTGTGACTAATCTAGATTCTAGACCTCATGATGAGGTCCTCATCATTCATTAGATCTATTGAATAGTGAGTATCATGATAGCATCTTACGCTCTGAGACCCGAGATCATCTTGGCACAAACTGGGCCAAGTGGAGGCAAGCAAGACTCTTGGTTCCAACACTTATATGGTAACTAGCCTAGTTAATAGGCCGATCTATTCTATGGACCTAGAAAGCACTGGCTTACACAGCACCTCAATGAAGACTGAAGACTTCCAGACTGAAGACTTCCAGTGGTATGTTCGGAACACAATGCTGCTACAATATACCTGTACTCACTTAATGAGGTTCTCCTTCAATATATTGCAATTTACTACTGGTAGAAAGTTGAGTGTCTCATTTTGCCACTCTAATAAGAAACACCATGCTTGTATAACCTATGCGTATGTGAGGTCCCCCTTCTCTAGAGTGTCCTTGAGAGCTGCCTGGATGGCCGGGATATCACCTTGTGGTTAAGACAAGATATATACCCATATACACATATATACATAGGTTAGTATTTCTAATGTGTAAGAAATGTAACTTCAATGACATATACTACATACCTCTCTGCTTGAGGGGCAGGAACTCTCTCTCTCTCTCGCACACAAAGATGCCTGGGGTATGGGTGTTGTTATGAAATACAACTTACCAGACATGGATCTCTTTCATTACTCAATATGTATGATACCACCATCTCGAGCCTATCCCTATCAAAATATTGTCCCGAGGTAGAGCATTCTCTCACCTAGCTTGGTGGCAGGGCACTGGGAGAAGGCGTCAAAGACAAACATCTCGGCCTGGGTATGAGAATATTTTCCCACACATATATATAATGAGAGAGCTAAGTAAGAGCCTAGTAATAGTCTATATACAATACCCACCTTCCACCCGTTTGGCTCCTCTGGTGTCACCTGGGTGGCACTGTCGGGGTCATAGTGGGGGACCTGGAGTGAGTGCCTACGTACCACATACACTTTGTTCTACCATAGGTGTTACACGATACATTCCCATAAGGATGCACAAAGACGTTGTAGTCAAAGTGGGGGACCGAATATGCAACTGATATACAAAATAATGCCAGCCTCACCTTCTTGTGTGCCCAGTGGAGAGGCAGGGGCAGCGACAGTCCCTGGGGATTAGCAATAATAACACTATAAGGATGAGGAAATACACACCACTCGAGATTCTTCATGGTATCAGTAGGCCACACCTTAATGAAGTCTGTTCTGAACAGGTGCTGGGCGATGTTTGCGTGTCTGAACACCAGTCTGCCACTGCCGTCTGCCTCTCTCCTGGCTGCCTCCTCCTCTCCTAGCTCACTGTACTCTACTACGACAGGGGTGGGGTCCTATGGTTAGTACTAGCCAAACACACGTATATATATATGTATATACAAATATGTATATGTATCACTGTACTCAACAACAACAGGGGTGGGGTCATAGGGTCGGTATTAGGAACACATACACACACACATATATATATATACATACATATACATATAATACTGTAATATGCTAGATGTTCAGAGCGATTGCCATTTACCTTTGGGCTTCCAGCCACCCCAACAACCCCAACCTTCTCACCGGGGAGCTTCTTCTCAAGAACCTGAGGGGTAAGGGAGGAGAAAACAGCAATACATATGAATAGACACGTATCTATGATAGGTATAATCAAGAACACTAGTAGGTGAGAGGTAGACAAGAACTGTGTATGTCCTGTACCTTGTTGATGCAGGACAGGCCCAGTGTCTCTGCCATGCCTAGTGGGTCAGGGGGTGTCACTCAAAATGTAATATAGGAACATACTCACAGAGAACAGTATAACGAGAGAGAAAGAGAGAGAGAGAGAGAGAAAGAGAGCACCTAGCATGACTGGGTCACAGGGTATGCACAGGACATTGTCCACAGGCACAAAGTGGATGTACTCCACACCTGGGGGGTGAGACAATTAGACAGCATAAATTGAAATAGCGTACTGCTACATAGACACCTACATTATAATATGTATGTATCTGGATTCACTCACCCTTGGCCTCCAGCTCCGCCAGCACCCCACTCTGGATGAGGCCTCCAAACACCCCTCCATTGCCATCTGCTGAGACAGCAACAGAAGAAGGGGTCTGGAGGAGGATATTGCCTTAGGGTAAGAACGGTAAACAAACTATATATATATATATATACTGTTTGAATCAGCTGAGACAGCAATAGAGGGTGTCT
>BDIP01000039.1:0-20427 GCA_003568945.1 Kipferlia bialata
ACTTGACTGCAAAGGCACGGTACATGAGTTCTATGGGTAAGACGGAGAGAGAGAGAGAGAGAGAGAGAGCTAAGTTGTTATACCCAAGAATCGTAGGGAGGGACTCCCCTTCTTCTCGTATGAAAGGCCACGAATAGAGAATATACACATAGACAGTGGGGTATATATATATATATGAGATATACATACCTCCAGCTCGTGTGTGGCCAGCTTCTGCAGGCATGCCTTGACCTGGGGGTCAGAGACTGTATGTAAACACACACATATATATACATATGAATGCATTTAGAGCCGAAAGTGTATGGTCAATCATCATTGACATAGGGTCAGACATTGACAACAATGTATATGGTACGTATCTCAGTAATACACGGCAGTTATGGCTATATATCAGGTCTGGGAGTCGGGATGTATGATATGGACTGCGATGTAGAGGCTAGCTGCCACTGCCACAAACCTTGTTGTCAAAGAAGGGAATAGAAAGGAGACTGAAACCAAAACACATGCAACAACCCACAGAAAGCAACTCGGTGGGGATAATCATACTCAATTGCACTCACCTCGTCGTTCTTAAGCTCAGCCATTGTCTCTCTGTCTCTCTCCAGTGAGTAGCTGAGAGGGGTCGTGGTTCGTCTGCTCTCTTGCTTCGATGTCTGTTACTGTATACCTCACATCTCCCATCTACAGGTGAGGGGTGATGGTGAACAGGAACTATGAACTGTAGACACACTTGGGTTGTCAGACATTCATGCAGTCACTCTCTATCCCCCTACTTCTGTAACGGGGAGAGAAATACATGCAGTCTTACTGTACGACTATATGTATTCATTTAGCTGGTGACCAGCCTGGTCACTGTACTAAATAGAGGCGATCAATGGCAAATTCGTGACATGTCACTTAACAGTGTCAACAATGTAGATTCATGACAACCATCACTCACCTGTATACAGTGCCACTTTTCGATGATTACAGATTTGTGCCAACCTAGAAACCGAGCCACCAGAGCGATCGGAGCGAGAGAAAGCAATAGGGCATCTTGCGACACTATTTCAAAGATAGAGGCCATTTAGAGGACTAAATTCGTCCGACATGAATCAGACCAGGGAAGAGGCCCTGTCTCTTCCACCCATAGCCTGCACAGCAATGTCAGGCAGAGAGAGAAGGCCCCAATTGTACGTAAGTGGTATATACATGGTTATAGTGGGTTCTATATGGTGTTATAGCGCACCTGTGTGTGATTCTGGGTAGTATTGTCCTTCTTTAGCAGGTTTATCCCCTTTATCGGGTGTATAGGGAGACATGTGTTACTAATCACCCTTCCTCCTTCACATACCATACCTCATTTGATATTGGTACTCATGTGATTGTGTGTATTGTCGTGTAAATAGTGTAGGAATCAGTGTGGTACTCTCTGTTGTGTTCCCTGCGAATACATATGATTCCTTCCCTTCTGGTATGTCTCCTATACAGTTTATGTGTACCGTATACCATGAATGTGACACCGACATCTTGTAGAACTAACCCTGCAGGGAATGTGTGTATTGATGTCACTCTATTCACTCAACTGTGTCACAGTCTCTCCCTCCACCCGACTCTCTCTCCACACAACGTAGCTCTCACTCTAACACCTTCTCTGTTCCCACGTCATCTGTTCTCACCCCTAAGAAAGTACCCCTCGTCTTGTTGCAGATGGTGATATACTCCCTCTCCCACTCCACTCACCCTCTCTCACCCCCTAGTAGTCACCCGAAGGATATCAGTATACATATCTATATCTATATCTAGTATATATACTTAGATCTATCCTCTAATCCCTCAGTAGTGACCCCTCTGCCAAGCAGAGGGCGATTCATATGACTGTCATATATACATTATGTATCACATAGTATATACTAACCCCTCAGTAGTGACCCCTCTGCTAAGCAGAGGGTCATGAAGGATATCAGGAAGCTCTCCATGCGCTTCCCAGTCAGTGCGGTGGATGACAGGTATCCCTCTCTCTCTCTGAGAGACTCTCTCTCTCTCTCTCTCTATATATATATATATGTACCTATATTGATGTGTCACAGTCAGTGCGGTCGACGACAGGTGCGTCTCTGCCTCTCTCTCTCCCTCTATATATATATATATATATATATACATATATGGTATCACTACTGTCGAGATCGACATGGCTAAGAGTCCACTGTGTGTCTCTCTCTATCCCTCTCACTCATAGCAGGATCGACGAGTTCCACGTCTGGATCTGTGGGCCCAGTGACTCACCATACGAGGGTGAGTGCCTCTCTCTCTCCCCTCCCTTAAGCCCCAGTACATGTATATTCTGTGACGACTTACATACTCTTGTGAGGCCATAAACCCTTCTCCCTCACCCCCAGGTGGAGTGTTCCAGATCCATGTGACCCTGCCACCCAACTACCCATACAAGGTATCTGTCTCTCTCTCTCTCTCTCTCTCTCTCTGTATATCTATTACATACTAATCTCAGTCCCCCTCCGTAGGGTTTGTGACCAGGATCATGCACCCCAACGTGGACACGGGGTCGGGATCAGTGTGCCTGTACGTGTATATACATACTTACTCGATACTCAGTGTTCTATTCAATACGATTGTATAGTTCTGCTTGGTACTCGGTTTCCTACACGATATCTCTCCGCCTCTCACCCCCTAGGGATGTGCTCAATGCCAGATGGACCCCTCTGTATGGCCTTGCCCATGTGTTTGAGACATTCATCCCACACCTGCTCAGGTAGTGTATATATGTATATATATCTGACTACCTCTCTCTTGGTTCCTTGTATATATTCTCACCCCCAGGTACCCCAACCCCCACGACCCCCTCAACACCTGATTGATAGAAGGACATACATACCTTCATTACTGTCAAGCTTGATGTAGATACTCATCGCAAGGTACCCCAACCCCCACGACCCCCTCAACAGTGATGCCGCCAGGATGCTCATAGGCAACGAGGAGCAGTACAAGGTATATATATACTAAATGTATATATACACTAGTATGTATGCATACAATAGTATATATACACTAGTATGTTTGCCGAATGAGGAACAGTACAAGGAATATATACATATATTGTGTATGCAGGGGCAGAGTCTACTCTTGTATACATTGCTGACCCCTAGGTGCAGGTGCGCCGGTTCACCTCTGTGCATGCCTCCCCTGAGAATGCCCATCTACCCAAGGACATACCCAGGTATATGAATATGTACACATATATATATCCATATACATACATTGAGTATACTATACATATATGTACTCCCTGAGAATGCCCATCTTCCCAAGGACATTCCAAGGTACATGAATATACATCTATATATTAATACTAGACACAATATTGGAGAAGTAGTATTCCCCAGGTATTTGTTTGACTTGTACACTCACCCCAGTCCCTTCAAGCAGCTCCTGCTACAGCAGTCACACAAGGAGGAGGTATGACTATGAGTATACATACTCCATACATATGGATACAGTTACTACTCTGTATAGTGACTGATACTCAGGTTGGTGCTGGCATAGGTGCCCTTGTGTCACCAACCATACATGTAATCACTGCCTATACACGATAATCAATTGTCTCACTCTCACCTTTGGGTTGGTGCTGGCATTGGTGCCCTTGTATATACTCTCATATTCCAGACATACAGTTACTACTCTGTGTTATTGCTTACTTATTTATTACTAACACATAGGTCGGTGCTGGCATAGGTGCCCTTGTGTCACCCACCATGAGCACCAGGAGTGAGCTGGTGGGAGAGGTACAATGTATTCACTTGCTTGACATGAAACCTTGTTCTTCTGCTAGAAAGCATAGTATGCTCCCTCATCCTACCCCCACCCTCAGGTGTCTGACGAGGAGTTCTCCTTCAGTGACCCAGTGTAGATAGAGAGAGAGAGAGAGAGAGATGAAGTGTGTAAGAGAGAGAGAGAGAATGACTGAAGTCGTCTGCCGAATTCTGTTTCCCACTGTGTGTATTCATTATGTTTGTGTGTTCAATTTCCTATCTTCAACCTCATCTAACGACTGAGATGTGGTTGGACCTGTGTGTATATCCAATAGAAAAAGAGAAACTATGTCATTTGTCTGTTTACACCCTCGCTTCTGGAATGGTCGCAAAGTCTATTCAACCAAATACATCACTATTCGATATATCTACAATACATACTACACTACGCAAACGTGGGCCCCTAACTACACCCACTCCGTGACAACACAATCATTGTCTAACCTGCCAATATTACAGATCCCAATGAATCCTACCCACACATACTCCTAATAGTGTGTCCCTTCACCAAATGTGTCGAGGCCATTAACTACACCACTGAAGGTGTAGTAGAATAGGGTTTTTAGACCAGACAGAGTTCTTACACGATCAGCCTGACCTCAGGTAGCTCCACCTGGATATCGGTGAGTAGCTCTCTGGGTACACGGGTGCCCCTGTGGTGAGACAAAGGGTGTACAATGAAACATGTATCTATACGTAGTCTTGACCAATGTGCTATCAGGTCCAGTAGACCAATATCTCCCCCTCTCTCTACATAAAGCATATTCATCTGAATGTAATCTACCTCAGTACAATAATAATATATGAATATAGTATATATAGTATATACCTGAGCACTATGGTGTGCAGCCTTGGGCACTCTGCGATCAGGTCCAAGAGGCCTGAGTCACTGACACGGGTGTGGGATACATCGATGGACTCCAGACGCCGCAGGAGGCTGGGGGGTTAGTCTCTCTCTCTCTGGATACATATACATCTACAATACCAAGTCAGAGACAGCAGGAGTCTGGGGGGTCAGGTATCCATATATTCATTGCGCAGTTTCACGCGTACACATAGAGACAGTATTATAAAGTATATATGTCAATACCTAGCCACCCCCCTCAGTGCCCTGTCACTGCTCCTCTCTCTCTTTAACTATATACATATATATATATACATATATATATATACATACACTACATACCTTGCTACTCTCCTCAGTGCCCTGTCTGTCACTGCCTCTCTCTCTCTCTATATATATATATATACATATACAAATCTTACACCATATATATAGAGTGTCTATACCTTGCCACCCTCCTGAGTGCCCTGTCTGTCACCGCACTGCCACTCAGATCAACACTCAGGGCACCACGAAGCAGGGCCTAGGGTGAGGGTATATATATGAGTATATGTACATGTCCATGTATATCAAACAATCTGGGGTGAGGGTTTGTATACGAATATGTAAATGGTTATCATACATACATCATACACTTTGAGCATGGATACAATGGTGGTACCTTCTCGCCCTCTGTGACGTCCCCCTGTCTCATGGTGTGTGAGGCCGGGAGGGAGATGAGTCTTCTCAGCAGGGTAGAGGCTGGATCATACTCAGCCTCTCTCTCCCTCTCTCTCTCCCTCTCTCTCTCCACCTGTGGCACCGTTGCACGAACGGTCTCGGGGGTATCCCTGAGGTGACCTGTCCTCTGCCTGATAGAGTTCTCTCTCTCCCTCCCCCTCTCCCTCTCTGTGTTATCCACCTCGTGGTACATGCGGTTGATGCGTTTGAGGGTGTTGACGCCACGGCCTGATATATCAGGGTATATTCAGAGATATGTATGTATACATAGAGAATACTTGTGTGAGCGAGAGAGAGAGAGAGAGAGAGAGAGAGAGAGAGAGTCTACCTGCACTTGTGGGTCTGTTGAGCCCCCCTCTGTTGAGTGGACTCTTACCCCCTCTGGTCCTTCTCCTCCTGCCCTGGTCCACAAGTCGCCTGGTACGTCAGTACATGCATATACACATACTGATAACATCTTACATATTCACTATAAAGAATACTGATTATTACCTTGTGCTCCGGAGCCTGTCTCCGCTGTCACCCTCTCTCTCACCGTCTCTCTCTCTGTCCACTCTCCTGCCTCTGGCACTGCCCCGACTGGCACTTCTCTCTCTCTCTCTCTTCTTTGTGGGTGCCCTTCCTCTCTCTCTCTCTCTTCCCTTACCCTTGGTGTCTAGGTCAGAGTAGGTGAGGGGGGCAGGCTCAGGAGAGGCACTAGCACCAGGCTGCTCCTGTTGCTGTAGCAGGGAGGAGAGAGAGAGATGCACACTGGGTACAGAGGCAGCTGGGGTTGGTACTCTCTCTCTCTCTCTCTCTCTGCCTGTTGTGGATCTGAGTCTCCTAGCAGATGTGGGTCTCTCCCTCCCCCTCTCTCTCTGGGAGGTGACAGCCATCCTGCTCCTGCTCCTGGAGGCAGAACGGCCCCTGGCACGCTCCCTTAGTGTCAGTATAAGAGAATCAATATACATTACTGTGAATGTTGTACACTCTTACCTGCTCAGGGCACGCATGTCTCTGGCTCTCTCTCTCTCAAGCCTCTCCCTCTCCACACGCTCCCTCTCCTCTCTCTCCTCTCTCTCCTCCACTGCAACCCTGGGGGTGAGAAAAGATATACATATAGAACTCAGCTTCATACACATGTCTTGATACTCATTAACACGTGTGTTCCAGCTTTCCAGACATCTCTAATGTATACACATATATGCATAAGAGTATACCTGTGTGCCAGCTTCGACACACTCCTGGACCGCTGTGTCAGGACAGACTTGGCCCGGTGGTGCTTGGTCTCACTCTCCCTGGGGTGTGAGATATACACATGTATACATATGAGAGACATGCACAAGGCTATGGAGAAAGTATTCCCATACTGTATGTAATTTGCCCTGGTGCTAGGAGTCACTCTCCGTCGAGAAAAAACATGCAAATGATATATATAAATACATATACACATTCGTGTACAATATCAACAATTCTCCTATCCATACCTGATGAGCCGTGTGATGCTGGCGATGACGGGGGTCAGTTCCTGGGAGTCAGTACAGAAGCTACTGATAGTATAGTGTTGCATATGTATATATTGAACATCAATACCTGAGCGTTGTCGATGGCGGTCAGCACCGACTGGGCCACGGATATCAACTCAACGAAGCGGTCGGTCAGGACCCTGGGCGTGAGATACACAATATCACAAGTGTCAAATGAATTTATAGATACCTGATCTGTGGGCTGTACTTGGTAGACATCCCCTCCAACCCCTCCTGTAACATGATGTCACGCTGCATCTCAGCTGAGGTGGGGCGGTGCACGCCCTGCAGTGAGTATGTTTAAAATTAGATGTATACTACTACACTATGTAGAATAATGTACAATTGCAAATTCATAAAGATATATATATATGTAATCGGCTGAGGTGGGGGGTACACACCCTGCAGTAATACGATATACACATAAATACTGTAGTGTACTAACTCAATCCCCACCTGCATCTCATCGACCACGAGGCCAAGCTCGAGGCCAATCTCTCTCTCCATGCCACGGAGGGCCTCGGCCTGGGGTTAGAACATTGATAAGAGAGATAGATAGAGAGAGATAGTATACCATGCGATTGAGAACCTCGGTCTAGTACTAGGCTAGAGTATGAAAGTATCAGTAGAGAGTGTGAATGTATATATCGGTGAATGAGATATATCCTCTTACCTCAGCCTCTGTGAGCTCCCCTCCCCAGATACCATCCCCGTCACCCTCTCCCTCTCCCTCTCCCTCTCTCCTCTGTCTGCCCTCTCTCTCCAATAGGGTCTTGACACGTCTGTCGGGGGACGTCATGTAGATGGAGTCTGTGTTAGGGTGACTATTAACATACAGAGACAGAATACCCGTATATATATTGACACACCAACGCAATAGAAAAGAGAAAACTCAAACATACTACCTGCGATGCATATTGTCTTTGAGTATGCCTCTCTCACTGCCTCCTCTCTCTCCCTCAGCTCCTGCTGCCACAGGGCCTCTCTCCTGAATGTGAGAGATATACTTTACGCATTTATGTGATGAATAGTGGAAATGACACAATCTATACTCACACACAGCTACACATGCATACCTAGCCTCATCCTCTCTGACGACTGTGTCTGTGAGGTGCTGCACTGTGTCACGCACACCGGAGAGCATGGCATCGGTCTCGGCCCTGAGGGTTGGGGACATACATACCCCGGTGTATTCATTCAATTCAATGTGTATTTTCACCCCTACCTTGTAATGGCGAGTGTCACCATCTCCTCCAGTTGGCATACACAGAGATACATATATATATACATATATATATATATATGTAAAGACTTCACTCCGATATACATACCTTGTAATGGCGAGTGTCACCATCTCCTCCATCATCATTATAGATAGATACCTCAATAATTATAATGATTTACTACCGCATAACTTCATATAGGTCTTACCTTGTAATGGCGAGTGTCACCATCTCCTCCAGGATGTCTGAGCACACCCCCTCCACCCTCTGCCTCTCTCTCTCCTTCTCGAGGGCAACGGACAGACTCTCCACCATTCCCTCTCCCTCTCCCTCTCCGGTTGGACCCTTTAGAGACATGGCAACCTCTCTCTCTCTCTCTGTCAGGCCAATCTCCGCAAACTCATAGTCCACAGAGACAATCTCCCGGGGGGGCTCGGCGGATACAGCGGCAACTGGCTTCATGGCCTACACAGTTAGTACAACGACTGCACGGAAATGTAGCTCAAACATCTAAGAACAAAACAATACAAATACTACCATATCAATACAAATATTACCGTAGTCGTAGAGGAAGAGAACTGCATGAACCATATATTGACTAAACATACCATAGGCTTAGGGGGGGGTGGCAGGGCAGGTGCCAGCAGTCTCGAGACTATGCTCTTGATGGGTCTCTCTCCCCTGGGGGTTAGAGAACACTAGTATTCAATACATACATAATTGTATGTGAAACTCTAATTAGGTTCATACCTAGCATCCACCGGCTTCTTGGAGACAACCTCTCCCTCTCCCTCTCCATCGGTGAATGTGGCAAAGAGTCTCTCCCTCTCCACATCACCCCAGTAGGCACCATACACCACATACTCGGACTGGATTGTTAGTTATCTATATAGCAGACACATAGGATGATGAGTATTTCAACAATTCGAAGAGCGATATTCGAGTACATATCAACAGTAGGCACCATCACACTTACTCAGACTGGGGTCAGTGATGTATACAGTGTGCAATATACTAACTAGCATTCAACACATTACCAATGACACTGTCCACTGTAGTGAACACATACAATGTACACTACATTCTAGATGTAAAGAATATTAAATATACATACCGTGACTGCCTCTCTGACGCTGTCTCTGGCCATGGACCTGGCAAGGGACACGGTCTGGGAGTGAGATGCACACATATACATGAATGAGTGTACTTGTTAGATCCAGTAGAGATAGTGATAATAGTAGAAAGGACACGCACCTCTGCCAGCACCGACTCCTCGACCCACCCGGCCTCTCCCTCTCCCTCTCCCTCTCCCTCTCCGTCTCCCTCTGTCTCTCTGTTGAGGAATGGGTTGGGAGCATAGCTAGACACAGCTGGGGAACCAGACCCCACCCAGGCAATGGCACGTCTGAAGATTAGCGTGTATATATATAGTATTAGTTATCAAACTATATATACAGAAATAGACACACCCAGGCATTGCACGTCTGGGGGTGAGATGGAATATGTATAGAGAACACGTACAACCATATACATTATAGTCATGTATATATGTATATATAATAGTATAATAGTATATGTATAGTATGAAATACTGCTACTAACCTCACTGGGCTGAGCACTGACAGGATGGGCGCCAGGGTGTCTGGACTGGGCCCTGGGTCCTCTCTGACCACACTGCCACGTCTGGACCTAACAGTTAGACATGTAAATACAGTACAGTACAGTAGTCAATGGTTGTGGTATCTCACTCTATAAAACATACCTGCTCCCCCTTCTGCTCCTCCTGCCACTCTTCTCTCTCTCCTGCCTCTCCTTCTCTGCTCTCTCTCTCTCTCTCTCCTCCTCCTCCTTGGCCCTCTGGGCTATGCCCCTCTCCTTGTCCTGTCTCTCACGGTGCATCTGAGAGACGGCCTCGGAAAGCTGTCTGGGGTAAGACTATCTTCACACACATTGTATATACAAAGAAGAAGCTAGTGTAATGTGCTAGTGCTTAGGTAAGAGTACATAGGAGGATACATACTACGATAATATGGTACCTGCTCCTCTCCGGTGTGTATCTCCGCATGTAGCAGCACTCAAAGGTGGACAGGGGCAGGAGGGAGAGAGAGGGGACAGAGGAGAGCTCAGACAGAGGAGCAGTGTGGCAGAAGAACAGAACCTGGGAGTTAGGTGTACACATTGAATACACACTGAATACCACACTGTGTACATGGTAACTATATGGATACCCTATCTACTATATCTACTATTATATATATATACATATATACTATAAATGTGAAAAAGATACATACCTGTGTGTCTGCGCTAGTGTTGATGGGTACCAGTCTGAGGTCGTAGAGACCAGAGACATCCAGAACAAGGGGGGACACACGGTCAGCCAGGGACTGGGGTGAGCATATGAAATGGTAAAGAGAGAGAGAGGGAGAGAGAGAGATACATCCAGGACAAGGGGGGACACACGGTCAGCCAGGGACTGGGTTGGTATGTGAATATGTGGGGTCACTTATAGCGAAACACATGATATGTGAGAGAGAACTACGGGTGACACCTGCAGTGCCCTCTGGAAGCTCTGTCTGAACTGTGCCATGTCTGTGTCTGTCTCAACAGTGTCTGGGAACAGGGGCATGCCACCCTGGGCACGCAGCCTAAGGGTCTGGAGGTACTGATGGTCAGTAACTACAAATAGAGAGAGAGAAAGAGAGAGAGAGAGAAAGTGAGCTAGAGAAGCATGTCACCCTCGGCTACGGGAGGAGGTACCCGATCGAGCATGGCCATAAATACTAATGTATATATAATACATACTCATTACCTCCATCTCCCGCGTCCCCAGTGTCTCCACCACCCTGTCCTCCCTATCAACAAGGGGTACCGATGGCACAAAGGACCAGTCGGAGTTGGGAACAGCAACCATGCACTCGCCGGCGGTGCTATCGCCTAGGGGTTAAGGTGGTACCTGGTGTGTACATGCATATATAGTATTAAAACTGGTGTTTGTGTACCTGCGATGCTGAATGAGACTAGTGCCAGGTGCACTCCAGGTGCCAGCCTATCCACATCCTCTCTCTCTCCCTCTGCCTCTCCCGCCATGGATGGAAGGGTGGGGTGGGGGGCACTTCTGGCCATAGAGGAGATGAACCTAGAGGTGAGCCATGCAAAACACATATATCAGTGCAAATGAATATCAATTGATAGTATACCTAGTGTGTCTGAGGGATGGGGGTCCCCTGCTGGCCACGTCCAGGTGGATGTCAAGGAGGGGGTACAGGACAGACTCGACCTGACATTAAGTGGATTGCATGTATATAGCATGTGTACACTATATATATGAAAACATATATATGTGTGTGTGTAGGTATAATAAGAAAGGGTAGAGGACAGACTCAATCTGACTGTTAGCAGAGAGACAAATAACTGAAGGTGAGGGGGTAGACTATATGCCACATATATTCATGTCGCTAAAAATATGTATATATGTACATATGTATAATACATACCTCTGCCACCCCCATGCGTCTGAACAGGGCCTCCCTCTCCTTCTCCTGCTGCCTCTCTCTCTCCCTCTCATTGTCAGTGACTATAGCGGCAGGGGGCACCACACTGGCATCAGTGCAAGCAAATTTGTAGATATGTTTACATACCTAAGTATATATACACTTCTACATGCGTACAGCAGCATATTCATACATTCATGTGAATGTGTATATGATATTTAAGAATTATGGATCTCCATACCTGCATGCATAGAGCAGCAGTGCGTCTGTGTGGTGGGGTGTGATGGACAGAGACAGGGGGCGGGGGAAGGGGGTGAGGGTCTCCCTGTCAACTCGGAAGCCTGGGGGTCAGTTATCACTTGTATATGTATATGAATACATTGTCTACACCTAAAACTATACCTGCCATGTCCATCTGTGTACATACAGCGTGTAGAGCAGCTACAATAATACCAAATATGCAAATACACAATACTTAGTGATTATCTATCTATGTCATATATGCTACCTGCCATGTCTATGTGTGTACACACTGTGTGCAGGGCAGCCTTGACTATATATCATACATCTGTATATATACTATATATATATACACATGTTGTATATATATATATATGCCCTATCTACCTGCCATGTCCATCTGTGTACACACTGTGTGCAGGGCAGCCTTGACAGCTGGGTCCCCGTCCTCCAGAGAGGACAGGAGGGAGAGGGTGGCAGACTGGACTGGGGGTTAGAACTTGTAGTTATGTATACGTACAATGAGGCATATATACATATATACAAATAGTTTAGATGATAGGAGGGACAGGGTGGCAGACTGGACTGGGGGTCATATATATATACATACTACTGCATATATATATATTGATATGAAAATGAATCAGGGGGACAGGGTGGCAGACTGGACTGGGGGTTGGTGTGTGAATATATAAAATATACATGGATGTGAATCATACGGAAGAGGGTGGGGATACAAATGAAATATGGAGTACCTGACTGATCCACCCCCAACAGGGCAGATGATGCCTTGGGAGTGAACTCACAGGAGGGGAGGGCAAGGGGCAGGGCCTGAGGGTGAGGGTCAATGAAACAATACTACATACAATGGACGGGTACAAATATACACTGCGCACAGTACCTGGGAACAAAATTAAACATACGAGTATTGACTCTAGTGTATAAAATGTACAATACCTATGTACTATTAGCCTTGTTGGGCATTGGGTATGAGAGTGTACATAAATAACACTGACTCTAGTATATATATACCACAATACCTGGGTACCATTAGCCTTGTTGGGCATTGGGTATGCCAAGGCCAGTGCAGATGCCTTGTCCTGTGCGCCCCCTACATTGACAGCCACAATATCTCTCTCTCCCTCTTCCTCTGTCTCATCGGACTCTGGGCATGTGCCAATGAGCACCACTCTATAGGTCTTGGTCTGCTTGGGCTTCTCTCTCTCCCTGGAGGGGAGGGCAGGGGGAAGACTGGGGTGAGACCGAGTATCACTGTAACCACAACAGAATACACGCTTTCTCCCTCAGAATCGTATTACTATAATAATTACCACCAGTATACTATACCTAGCCATAGAAGTGGGTGGCTCTGCCCTGGATGTCGTCAGAAGGGACCGGAAGCCCTGGCCTCTGCCCTCCTGGGCACCCTGGGCGTGAGAGGGTTATAACATGATATATACTATATACTGAACAATTATGGAATTCACAACAATACGGTATTGCACATACATAGAGATTACACTCTTATGCCCCGGCCAGTAGTAATGAGTAACAATTATTATGAATGAAAATGGAACGTAAATCCCCTCCATGTACACGCTGAATGATACAACCTATTTGGCCTAGTAACGTAAACATGTATACTACCATTACCTTATCAGCCGAGTACTTTGACGCGAATGACAGACTCATCATGTCATCTAGGACACATATATAGTAATATTGATATATATATATATACCTAAATACTCATATACGTGTAGTAATGAATATAGTACTCTTGTCTTACCTTATCAGCCGAGTACTTTGACGCGTATGACAGACTCATCATGTCATCCAGGACATGGTCCAGATGGGTCAGGAGGGCGTCACTGATGCCGGCACTGACGGCAATGTCCCTAGTGGTTAGAATACATATAATGCCAGTAGGTACATGCATATGACTGTATTTGGTACAAAGAGGATAATAGTTTGTCACTGATGTCGGCACTGACTGCAACGTCTCTGGGGTGTAAGTACACACATACTCTTCTTCTACACAAACAATTAATATAGCAGCTATATATATATATAAATGGTGGTTGTCACTGATGCCGGCAATGTCCCTGGGGGCTCAGAATAATATACCGTACACACACATACACACATATATACACATATATGCATCCAAGTATATTAATGTACAAAATGTCCAGTACCTGAGCTTAGCGAGTGTCTTCCCTAGGTCAGGCTGGGCAGGGATAGGCCCAGGGTAGAGAGACATCTGCTCAGCGATGAGAAGCAGTCTCTCGACGGAGGAGGCATCTCCTGAGTGTGAGTGAGATATATACACTTGGAATATAAGCTGTGTACATTTGTGTACACACATTCAGTACATTACATTCTACACTATAGCTAGTAAGACTACTGTGGATGACAAATAGTGGGCGTTCCCAAATGTATACACCACGTTATGAGCAGAGCTCACCTGACACCTCCATGTCTGCTGCCTGTGTTGTTACCATATCATATATACATACATATACATAAATATACCCAAACTACAATCTATCTATATATCTATATATATATAACACTGTCCAATCACCTGACACCTCCATGTCTGCTGCCTGTGTCGTGATGGTGTGGCACCTATAATACACACTAATACACTACTATATACTGTCATTCTCACCTGACACCTCCATGTCTGCTGCCTGTGTAGTGATGGTGTGGCAACTATAGAACATATCAATACACTACTATATATATATATATATATATATTATAACTCTTTAGTACCTGACACCTCCATGTCTGCTGCCTGTGTTGTGATGGTGTGGCACAGCTGGGCAACGGCAAGGGCTGGAAGGTGAGGGAAGAGAACCAAAACGCATTGTCGCTCTACTATCTAAATACATATATATCAAATACATACCTCTGATGCGGATGTTGCCGAGGTAGAGTGTCCTGAATGCAGACAGGGCAGAGGGGAGGGCAGAGGGCTGGGGGTGAGGATGGTATAGTTATATACATATACTTTGTAAGTCAATGTATGTATATATATATACATCTATATGCAGACAGGGCAGAGGGGAGGGCAGAGGGCTGGGGTTGGAGGAGCGTGTATATACTCTTGAAATACTGGAATGGAAAGTCGCCAGGTGCCATGTAGTTTACATTGACCCTAAGAGACTCGTTGAGTATACCTAGTCATTGACTCAAACTATACCGTACATACATACCTTGACACTCATCAGATGAGCAATAGCACTATTGACCGACAGTCTGGAGCCCAGACCGGCACGGGTCTCTGGGTATGAGTGCATATTCTAAGTTTTAACGAATTATCTAAGATATATGTATGTACTGCTGTGCATACCGGACATGAGTCTCTAATGAGGACAAACAAATTCACATATGGATATATGAAAGCAAATATGTAAATTTCTATACCGCGTGTGTTATACTACTATATACTACACTTACCTGTGGGTGGAGGGAAGAGTGTGTCGATGTGTTCCATCCACACATCGGCAAAGGGGTAGATACTCTGCTTGGGGTCGGGGGTCAGGCGGCCTGACAGTAAGAATAATACATCCAGTTTAGGAAAATACATTTCTAATACATAGTCGGGGAGACACCATAGTATATACGTTATCAACGATATGGAGATGTCTTTCTCTACTGTTGAGATTGACTACTAATACTCACCTGACACATACTGGTACCACTTTGTGAGCCCCTCCACATACTCAGGACTGGGGGACAGGGCACGGTTGAGAGTGAGGGCAAACTCAATGGAGGCGCCCCTGATGTCAGTATAGAAGTGTTACAGATACCCAGAAGCACAGCAGCGTATACCGTGCAAGGGTGGCCAGTCTACTCTCTGGCACTGTACAATATAGAATACAAATATATGGGAGGCATACCTGGTTGCAAGGGTGGCCAGTCTCTGGCACTGTGCCACCTCTCTATCCACCAGAACACCCCTGGTCTCAACAGGTGAGAGGGGGGTCAGGTGGGCCTCGAGGGATGCCTGGCGTCAGAGTGTTAATCTCTTTTATATACATATACATAGGAGGGTCAGATCGGCCTCGAGGGCTGCCTGGGATTAGTACATATACATGGATCTACATCCAAACATATACTTATGATATATCTTTTACACATGTTAACCGTGGACCCCATAGACCATAGGCACAATACTCTATACAGTGCATGAGTGTATATATATATGAACATACCTGTGTCTCCTCCCTGGCCTTCCCCTTGCCCATGTCCACTATGCACTGCATACCATCCACACTCAGACACAGCCTCTCCCGCTCAAGGTCGTGGTCTGGGGTAAGGCGGTAAGAAGCTGAGGTATTCTGCATGCAACGTGGGAGCATGCATTATATGAATATCTGACACATACCCGAGAGGATGTCAGCCGTAGCAGAGAGTGCTGCCCCGTATACCATGGGCAGGGACAGGGAGAGGGACCACTCCACGGCCTGTCTCCTGGGGTGCCTGGGGTGAGATGGTGCATTGATAATGCTAAGAGTACACTATACTAGATAATCATAGTAAGCGTAAGATTGTATACAAACTCACGTTGTGCTAAGATTTCCATACAAAATTGCTACTGTGCATACCTGAGCAGCAGCAGCGCCCTTACTGGGGCCACTGCTCCCCCTGTCTCTCCCTCTGTGGGTGCCCTGACTGTTGTATCCTCAACCACAACTAGGTAGTGGGACCTGGAAATGAGATGTAGACATGGTATCTATATGTATAACACAATACTGTATATTTGAATACATACGTGTGCCCTGGCGCGTGATGAGACACTACAACTATAATAATAACCTATTGAGAGCACTTCTGTTGAGTGCATTGGGCACTGTCAGGGTGGATGGAAATATGTACAATGAATATATACTACATGTATTACACTACCACACAACTACCACACTATATATATAAGGAGTACCTGTTGAGTGCACTTCTGTTGAGTGCATTGGGCACTGTCAGGGTAGAGGGGTCAGGCAGCATGGGACCATCACTCTCCCCCTCCCCCTCTCTCTCCCTCTCTGCCATTGACCTGTACCAGGCATGGACAGGGGAGGCAAAGGAGGTCAGGGTGCACTTCACTGCGCAGTGGACCTTTTGGTTACAGAGGAGCAGTCTGAAATGTACTAATATACATATATTAATATGTACTGATCTAGTGTATCAATTATAATAGCGCCCTACCTTGACGCTCTTCCCCGTGGCTGACCCGAGCCAGGTGCTGATGTCACTGGGGGTGAGAATGGAAACATACATGGAACAAAACTCAATATATATATCAAAATATCTATATATAATGAAATTAGTATAAGCCAGGTGTTAATGTCACTGGGGGTGAGGATGGTAAAGACAACAATAAGTAATATGTTGTACTGTATACCCCCTATTCATATGTATGAGGAAGTTGGTTATATGAGTCAAAAATGTTCAGTTATTGCTATTGTATATATAGTTATTAATGTGATGTACTGTGAATCTATACCCATGAGTGCTTATGGACCAATACATGTGTTTATTGTACCTGATGTACTTTGGCTCACATAATCTCAAGAGTATATGTAAATGTGTATGAATATATATATATATACAGTCATACATATTTACATGCATATGATACCTGATGTACTTTGACTCGTGTCCCTCAGTCACTGGGGGAGATGCCACCAGTCTCTGCCTCTCAGCGGCACAGACCTGAGGGTAAGAACAGATATATAAATAGGAGACAGTGAATACTATATTCAATTTCTAGTCTGGTCGTAGAAGGAAACCTCTAAGAATGGGACATGGGAGGCAGAGTATTTCACTACACACACACACACATATATATATATATATACTATCCATTACCTTGCGTGTCTCTGCCAGGGACACCTCTGAGAATGGGGCATCCTTAGCAATGTGGTCTGGGATGGCAGTCTTGGAGGCCTCGATCATGGTGTTGGCCCTGGGTTTAGATCGATGAATATAGAAGAATATAGAATACTTATGTAATATCATAGTAATACATTGAGTATACTACGTTATTGGATGCCTCGATCATGGAGTTGGCCCTGGGGGGGTAGCAGAAAACAAAACTCCAATGTATATACTACAATATAAATTAAATGTATAATGTACTCTATCCCCGCAACGCATGCAAATGTATAGAAGGTGTATGTATATATACATATTAGCATGTATATACCTTGGTGTTCCAGGTGCAAATGATGGGCTCCTCACCATGCCAGGGGACAGGACAGTGCGGCGGAGACGCTCCTAGGCATAAGAATACATATAGAATACATATGCATTATTTCCTTAGAGGGAGATAATGTATACCGTTGGCCTGTGCTTGAGGCTGGCCATCCCCAAATAATGCATGTATACCAGAAATACCCACGTGTATATGTACACACTGCAATGTGTCCTAATATAATATACGAAATACATACCTTTGGCCTGTGCTTGAGGCTGTCTCTCCCCTGCTTCAGCAGGTCACTCTTCCCAGGCTGGACTGCAGCCTCTCTGGCAAGGGGAGAGGAGTGTCTGGGGTGAGGATCCGTTAATATATATGTGTATATGTATATATATACATCCTATATATTAGTAATTACGTATAAATAGCTATCACTCTGACCAGGGGGAGGAGTGTCTGAGTGAGGATAGAGATATACACAGAATACTATCCTGCCATATATATATACTATATATATATATTACCTGAGGAATGGTGACTCCTGCCCTACTGTTGTGGACACAGCACTATCCATACCATATATCCATATGTCACACACACACACACACATATATATATATATATATATATATCCCTGATAAAATAGTTACTAATACACACCTGAGGAATGGTGACTCCTGCCCAACTGATGTGGACATGGCAAGGGGAGATGGGGAGGGGAGGATGGGGGAGGGAGCTGTATCTCTCTCCCTCTCCCTCTCTATCTCAGGCTGAGGGGGGGCAGCGGGGGAGCCTATAGATTAGAGAGGGAAGAGGGATCCAGTAATATATACAAAAGACAAAGGAAATAATGTATATGGATATCACTTTCGTATCATTCTTATTTATCGTATTATCGAAAGAGAGAAATCATGTATACTTCCCATACCTGTCATGGGGCATGGCTCCACGCCAACTGTTCTTATCACCCATTTCACAATACATATATTATCAATAGTAAGACTCTCTCTGTATACATAGTATACACTGTACCTGTCATGGGGCATGGCTCCTCGGGCACTGTGCCCTGGCCAGCCAAGGGGTTGGCAGCCTCGGAGGGCTGGGGGTGAGGGGCCAGAAATACATAGAGGGAGAGACGAAAGGAGTGGGGGTTGGCATTAGAAACCCATATGAAGATATATAATATAGATATCGGTCTAGTATACCTGCTCCTGCTCCCATGTCCCCAGTGGCCTCACTAGTATGTATACCATACTAATATGTACCTATTGATATACAGAGAGACAGATAGAGTATATAGACAGTCACACAGTATACCTGCTCCTGCTCCCATGTGCCCAGTGGCCTGACCAGTATGTGGGAGGCAGAGGGCAGCTTGAGGTCATGGACCTGGGCATGAGGGAATACATAGGTACACAGACACTGCATACTCAGCTCTCATAGTACGGAGACAATGGAATATGATATATAGTGGGAGACACACATACCTGGCACATATGTAAAGTAGTGTATACTCATACCTTTCCCACCAGGGGCAGGGGCCTTATGACATCCAGGTTGGGCTTGATCTCACACAGCTCATAGGCAGACAGATCAGCAACCTGGAAGGGTAAGGAGGGTTAGTAAGGACAGTGAATATTCATTATATATATACATATATATATAACACATCGATCTCACACAGCTCATAGCCAGACAGATCAGCAACCTGGAGGATTAGAAGTATACCTAGATAGAGGGAATATGTGGTGTTATCGAAAAAGGTTGAGGGGGGAGGGGGGGGGGGGTATCGAACACCATATACTGAGGAATCCGTCCATACGTATATCGGGGTACAAATATATACACATGTACCTACAATGTAACATATTTACTCTACATACACGTATCAATACCTGCAGCTTCCTCCCTATACTCTTGAGCAGTCCCTCCATCTGTATACTGGCAGGTGCCACCACAATGACAGGGGGAGTGGGCTTGGAGCCGGCATGCTCCTGGAACCTGACCTGGGTATAAGAGATAATGCATACAATATTTGGATATATAGAGATTGAGAGAGAGATAGAGATGTCGTCATGCTGCTGGAACCTGACCTGGTCTATAAGGAAGTATACATGTTGATATATATAAATATATACATATATATCGAGAGAGAAATGTCGGTATGCTTGCTCCTGGAACCTGACATGGGTGTAAGATAGTATACATGTGAATATACATATATATATATATATATATATAGAGAGAGAGAGAGAGAGAGATGTCGGCATGCTCCTGGAACCTGGGGGTAAGAGATAACACAATAGAAATATGAATTGGATAGGGTGACAAATACGGGAAAGAGAGGGGAGGGGGGGGGGGGGGAGGGGGGAAATTACCAAAGGGAA
>BDIP01000040.1:0-17451 GCA_003568945.1 Kipferlia bialata
ACACGTAATCCTCCGACGGAAAAGTAATTATTATTTATATATGTAAGGATAAGGACACCCTTAGTCACTCCTCTCCTCAATAAGTACAGCAATGAATCTCAGCTGACTGAGTACAGCTTGGGACTAGGCCTGATAGTCGCCAAAAACAGATTCTCTCTCAGGACAGCATGGATTAATATTCTCACCACATTCTACACTGAGTCCTGCCTTACTTGGGCTACCAAGGCCAAGACTGTGGCATATAAGCAAGTGCTTCTAGCACAACCATTCTACACACCACTGATACTATCCATATAGTACAATATATTACAGACATAGGGAGTCTCCAAGCGACAAGCTCCTCACTCCTCTCTACATATACTTCCATCGACTGTTCACAGCAGAAGTAAACACGTGATGAGTGTTCACCAGATACTCTTCATCGGTCCCTTAGACATTGACTGATGTCCTAGGTTTTCATAGTGGTTCATCGATGCGTGTTCACCTGGCCCCTTAGACATAGACTGATGTCTCGAGACCCTCTATGGAGGAGGCTGCCTTCTCGGTCAGGTTGGCCTGGGGGGTAAGTGAGAGAGACTATATATGAAGAGTTACACATATATATGCTCACAGGCTATGGTGGGCTACGATTGAGTAAAGAGAGTCACATATATATACACTACTAGGCCTAGATTGCCCTTACCTCGATGATGGCGTCCACTGCCTCTGATATGTACCGGTGGAGGAGGCTCTCTATTGTGATGAACTGGTTCACACGGGCTGGAGGCTTAGCATATCAAGGGGTAATAATAAATGTAAGACAAATGGAAAGGAACTTATACTTATGATACTCTATACATGTGATGAACTGGTTCACACGGGCTGGAGGGTTAGTGTACCAGTATGGATCACGCCAGGATAAGATATATCATACCAATACGTATCGCTAACCTACAAGAGTACGACACGGTAGCATTTCCTATGTATGATTGTGTAACTATGCACATACTCTGATAAGTACTCACCTGGGATCTTCTCGTTCAGGGGCTCAACAAGAGGAGTAAGGGCTAGAGTGAGAGGATATACGCTGTAATAGTAGGAGAGAGGGTAGAACGGGGAGAAAGTTCAGTCTCTAAGATTATCTACAGAATACATGCATACATACCTGGTACAGTCTCTGACTGGAGGGGCCTCCACACAACCTCCCTTAGGCTGGGGGTGAGATATGGAGCAAAACATGCAAAAAATATAATTGGGTGAGACCCCATTGGGAACCCCATATATATATATATGGTGGTATTGACAGCCTGACCTCTATACCGTTTGATGTCTCATATAGACACACACACACACACGCACATACCAATATATATATGAAAAGTTATATACTATACTTAAGTACACATATTGTATCTAAAGCATGTAGTCAAAAATAGAACAAATGCACCATACCTCTCTGCCAGGTACTGTCTCATACACATCTGTGTGTCATGTAGCAGACGTGTCTTGACTGTGCCAGTGGCCTTGGTCATGGCATCCTGGCAATGAATATACACCTAAACATGTAGAGAGGTTTTGAACACAATTTGAGTATGGACAATACTCCCCTCCATCACAAAATCACAACAACGTGCGTACACATGTGCTATCATTATACACTACTATCTATCTGGTCAGAGACCCATAAGGATATGAACAATAAACTGCCATTATATATATGTATATACGCGTGTGTATACCTTTAGTGCCTCCCCCCCCTGAACCCCTGCCCTGGTCAGGGACTCAAGGGTCAGGTAGGCATTGCGAGATAGGTCCTGGGTTAAGTATATAGGGAAAGAGGGAAACAGGAAACACAATTAGACTATTGAGGAACTACGAAAGAGATGATGACTCTAGGGTCAGGAAGTCTTTGCGGTTTAGGTTCTGGGTGAGTATACTAATAGTGAAATCGACACAAGAACTACATGTTCAGGATTAAGATACTGTGGGTCAGACACTGAAGATAATCAAGATATCCGTGAAAGCATAACGAGACGAGAAGGAGAGACGTAGGGAGAGGTTACCTTCATCACGTGGAATGCTCTGCACACCCACTCCTCCCCTGTGACATGGGGTCTCACATGAATAGTCCATATACACTATATACATACGCACCTATATATACATACTATTTGGATATACCTTCATGATATGGAATGCCCTGCACACCCACTCCTCCCCTGTGACATGTGGACACAGGTGCTCAACAGGGGTGACCATGTGCCTGAGGTGCTGGGTGGAGGTCCTAAGGTTAGTGGTACAATATACTATTAAGTATAAATACACCACATATACATACAGATATAGTATATACCTCAGGTGCTGGGTGGAGGTCCTAAGGTTAGGATACTCCATATACTAAGTATATATATATATACTATATATGCACTATATACCATATTATATATGCCTTAGGTGCTGGGTGGAGGTCCTAACGTTAGGATACACTTGATAGTAGTATACACTACATACTATATACCACATGCCTAAGGTGTTGGTGGAGGTCAGTCTCTCACACAGCGTTATGTGTATTTATGTTAAAGACCCTAGTAATAGAGGAAATCAGTGTTACTGATGATGATAGTTTCTAGACATATACATGGTACTTACTTAAGGCCATCGTGACCAAGCCACTGGAATTACATCGAAAATATACAGTATATATATATATTTGGCATGCTTGATAGATTTCCACTTACTTAAGGCCATCGTGACCCAGCCACTGGAAGTGGTGTGGTCCCATCACATGGCACGCATGCTCAAGGCTGGCCTCGCCCTCCTCCTGCACGTGCTGATGTAAGGGACACAAGGGGTACGTATGGTTCTTAGCATCACTAGGATTGCCTATGCATATACCTTAGTAGTATTATATATGGTATTATATATATAGAATACATATTACTACCTTTATCAGTGTGTATGTGTGGTGGTTCCACTCTCTGAGGAAGTCCCCAAAGGCACCAGTCACAGGAATCAGCATGGCCCTGGTCACCTGGGGGGTCAGGACTTACACAGTAATGTTTATGTACTTTATTGTATATACTGAACATGTGTTAAATTACAGGTATCAGTATGGCACGGGTGACCTGGGGGGTCAGTATCTCATAATATATACATATATATACAATGCTCTACACGGGTGATACCAGTATATATATGGCCCGAGTAACCTGGAGGGTTAGAATATACAGACAGATGTAGCATAATCAAATGTTTGTAGTATATGTCATACTACCACTGTGTGGGTCTCAAGGCTGACCTAGGTAACACTATGTGTATATATATATATACATCTCTATATATATATATAAATATATATATATATATATATATACATGTGAATACCTGTGCCACTGCGGGTGTCACGTACATGTCCAGGTGGGGTTGGAGGGCATCCTCAGCACCCTTGCCAGTGCCACGAACCTAGAGGTTAGTAGTCCATTCTAAGAAAGTATCTACAAATCCTGCTAACAAAGGCATTATAGTACCTTGTCCTGTATGTCCCCTAGCAGTGTGGCCTCTCCCTTCTTCAGCGCCTTCAGCTTCTTCCTGATGCCCTTCTCGACCTTCTTACGAGTGGCAACCTAGCATAAGTAAAAGAACTGCGAGTGTAATATTAGTAGAATTACTCTACAGAAGAATAGAGTTCCTGATGCCCTTCTCGACCTTCTTGCGGGTGGCAACCTAACGGTAAGTATGACCATTAAGGAAGTACCTTACAAAACGTATTACTGGGGAGAGAAATATAGTAGTTACAGATGCCCTTCTCGACCTTCTTGCGGGTGGCAACCTAGCATAAGTAATAGAACTACGAGTGTAATAGGAGTTACAGAAGAATATAGTTCCTGATGCCCTTTTCCACCTTCTCACGGGTGGCCACCTTTTACGTTACCTCTGATGAAAGATGAAAGAGTCAAGTAGAAATCGTAAATATACCACATACCTGTGTGTTGAGTGTCTTGAGGCACTGCTGCACAGCATTGGCAATGAGCTTGGAGAGGAGGTCGTCAGTCTTCTTCATGGCAGCCTGCGAGTTAGACTCAGCGTTTGACGTTTGGCGTTTGATGTTGACGTACGACGTACCGCTCTCTTCTTCTCATCGGTGGGAAGCTCCAGGTAGAGATCCTCGCCCATGTCTCTGGTGTGAGAGAATAGTATAGAAGAATAGCTATACAATAGTATGATAGGTATGAGAGTATATGGACACCTACCTCTTGACCGAGTCTGTGAGCGATGTATATTCATTATTTCGATAGAGATATGTATAAGTATCAATGTACAATTATCTTGATTCACACACCCACCTCTTGATCGAGTCAGTGAGCAGCTCTCAAACAGCATATAATAGTTTGATACACATCAGACAGAACAAACACATGAACACACCTCTTAACAAAGTCAGTGAGGAGCTCCTCCAACAGGGTGGCCTCGTCACAGTCAACCTGAGGTTAGATATCTACACATAATTACTATACTATTATTGAGGGGGTTAGACATGTATATATACAATTTGCGATATGCAAACATAACCCCATTATCGCATATATTGATTAGGTCCAATTGAATGGCCACTCAACCTGGGGGTTCAGTCCTTACACTGATATACATACGCATCTAACCATATATGTGAGAGAGAGGATGGAGTAACACAGACCCAGCTTGTCCCCCTCGACAAACGTACCTATATATACAATTATCTAGGTATAGTAAGATTATGTATTCATTTCCTTACTTCATAACTATTGATACAGACCCACCTTGCCCCCGTCGACGTACTTGCAGTGCCTGCGGGTGTCACTGGAGGGTGAGATACACTAGAGTAGTCATCCATAATGTAATGTACATGTGAATATATAAATAGGTATATGTGAACAGAGAGAGGTGTTACCATATCTTGCATTATGTACCTGTATGCCGCAGTGAATGTGTCCACCATCAGTGGCTGTCTGTCGATGGGTGGCTGTGCATCCAGCACAGCAGTCTGGAGGGCCCTGACCCAGAGCTGTTCATTAGATTAGAATATTATAATACTCTCATTGAACAGATGCAATAACTAGACCACTACACAATAGGAGTCTGGAGGGCCCTGACCCAGAGCTAGGGGTGAGACGTATTCACAACAGTATATATACTACCAGTACAAATATACACACAGAACTATACCTCTTTATCCTCCTCTGTCTCCGCTGCCAGGTAGTACTCCCTCCTGGCAGGGTGGGACAGACACATGGAGAGGGGACGCTTCTTGGCCATGGCTAGAATGAGGAACCATTATTGACATATACATAAATGTGCCAATAATGTATACCATATATACAATAAACTATGAATATCAATATATCTACATATATGTATAGTTATACATACATATGTATGTGTAGAGAGAGAAGGGGGGAGAGAGAGAGAGAGAGATGGTCTCCTTCACCATGAAATATGGGTATATAGGAAGAAAGAGATTGGGATATATTCTTGGCCATGGCTAGAAGTACGTTAGCAGACAGATAGAAAGAGGTAATGTGTGACATCCCGATTAGCGGCGTTTGAGTATGGTACTCAAATAGCAATATAGCTAGAGAGCGTACCCTTCCTCCACTGTCTGGTGGAGATGAAACACTACCGACATATACAATTATACACATATACACTAATGTCTGGTTAGCTACTACGTACCCTTGTCCTCCACTGTCTGGTGGAATGTGTAGCCACAGGGGTGGATGATGCCCTGGGGGTGAGAGGTATATACATACAGCGTACACTATTACAAATGAATAATTGTAGATGTATAACAAGGGTGGATGATGCCCTGGGGGCAAATGACATCATTCTATTATAGAGAGAGAGAGAGAGAGAGATGATGATAATGGTGTGAGATCAGGGGTGGATGATGCCCTGGGGATAAGGTGTATAGTAAAGAAGCAAGTATTGTTCCTCTTTTCCTCTGTTGCTGCTCTCTCTCTCTCTATATATATGTATACATGGAGAGAGTATGTATATGATAATGTACCTTCATCTTGTTCTTCTTACCCTCTGTGGGCTTCCCCCCCCCTCTCTCTCTCTCTCTCTCTGTATATATATATATACAAATATATATGTACTTACATAACATATATATATACTTACTTAATACCTTCATCTTGTTCTTCTTGCCCTCTGTGTACTCATCTGCATAGTACTCGATGGAGTAGTCAGGCATCATGCGTGCATACCTAGCGGTCAGTGACTTCAACCACGAATACAATATAATATAGATGCTTGACTCACTCTCTCTCTCTCTCTCCAAATAGAAATGACTCTCTCTACATACACACACATACACAAAATAGTATACCTCCTCTTCCATGTCTTGTGGATGGCACCCTGCTTGACAATCCAGCCCTGGGGTGAGGTTGTTACACTCTCACAAAGGGATGAATTCATAGAGAGGGAAGGAAGGAAGTGGGTAAGAATACACGCATAAAGAGGAAATGCAGAGAGAATAGATCTCATAATATTTGCAAAGATAGGGGGGGGGGGGAGAGAGAGAGAGAGAGAAACAAGTACCTGCATAATTGGGACTGTGCTTGGCTCTGCCTCTGTCAGCTCGAGGGAAGGGGTATTGGAAGACTCATCCTGGGGTCAAAGAGAAAGGAAAAGGGTGTGGCACACAGATAGAATAGAGAGATGAATATAGAGAGTGGAGGCAGACATTCATCCTAGGTTTAAAGAGAGGGAACGGGCAGAGAGACAGAGGAATAGAGGGGGGGGGGGGAACATAGTATAGGTAGAGCAGCTGCGTGGGTCTTGCAATTACATCCGCAATGCAATGTGGTAGCATTTCCCCAGCGAAATAGAGACAAGAATGGGGGGCTATATTTATGAGATCTACCCACCTTCAGCTCTGCCTTGACGTGCCCCACCAGCACACATACATATATAGTATAGTACGTATATAGTATAGTACATTGTATATATAAATACATATATATATATTCACATGATACACTGCACCCACCTTGAGCTCTGCCTTGACGTGTCCCACCAGGGCATATACATATATAGTACATACATATAGTACATATGCTAGTATATAGTACATAAAAATAGACTCATGCACCCACTTTCAGCTCTGCCTTGACGTGCCCCACCAGGACACACACATATATTTTATGGTACTCATATACATACATAAATATATTCATGATATCCTGCACCTTCAGCTCTGCCTTGACGTGCCCCACCAGGTTGAGGGTGAATGCTATCAGGTACCTGGCGATAAGATGAGTAATGGAACAAATTGAATGCAGAAGAGACAAGCAGGAGTAAGTTTAAAGCACTATAGTTTGTATCAGGCTGAGGGTGAATGATATCAGGTACCTGGTGGTTAGAAAGTCTATGAAAGACTCTGTGGGAAATACGACAGCAAGTTGGAACAATACTGAGAGGTCGCTGCCAACAATACAAATGCATATTATGCGCAGACCCATATATACCACACCTCTCTGTGAAGTGTGTCAGTGTGGCATTGATCTTCTCCTCAGCAGCCTCCATCCTAACCAGTGGATAGGTTACTAGGCCTAGTAGAGAGGGGCGTCTCACTCCGAGGAAATCGGTGACAGAAGAATTGGAGCAAATTGAAACTAACTCCTAAAAACTTGACTGACTTCTAATTAAATCCTAAAGACAAATTTAGCATGGTTATGCAATAGACGCGATAGAAGGATACAAATAGTACATCTATTATCTCCTGTGGCAGCTACGTGTATCCCCCATACCCCTGCCCTCCATATGCTGCAAAGCCTGGCACTCTTGCGTCACCCCCAGCCCCTGCCCCGTGATACCTCTCTCTCTCTCTCTGACGCAGGTCGGTCTGTCTCTCCTCCTCTAGCCCTCTCTCTCTCTGGCCTTGGTATACATCTCTGTACCCCCCATAGTAGGGCTGCTCTCTCTCCCTGTCCTCTCTCTGTGGATACTGTGGGTGGGGTGGGTACTGCCTGTCTCTCTCTCTCTCGTATGGACCCCTATCAGCCTCTGTGTTACTGACAGCCAGGCGTCTCACTGTGTCCTCACTTTCCTGCTGCACATCAGTACCCCACTGGGGGTACTCTCTCTCTCTCTCCCTCATGTCTGACGGGGGGTACTCTCTCTCTCTCTCCCTCTCTCTCATGGCAGGATGTGCGTACTGGCGGTAGCCTACACTCTCCCTAGGCCTCTCTCTCTCAACCTCCCTCTCCTCAGCCACAGTGGTGCCATCGTACAGGCGCCTAAGAATCAGATACACAGTATTAGAAACAAAATTACATTAGATCGTGACATGTATACTAATTACCCACAGTGGTGCCATCGTACAGCCGCCTGGGGGTGAGAGCATTCCAAATGTACAAATGTTAGTTCAACATATAACATAGATCAGATACATGCTACATTACCTGTGGTTCCCGCAGTGTCCACAGTACTGTGCGTCCATGTGGAACTTGGACCCACAGCACACGCAGTACTGGCACTGGGCATCGCCTGAGTAAGGTACAGTAATTGCATATACATAGTAGATACATAGTACAATATGTAGAATACACTAATTGTATTACACAGCACACGCAGTACTGGCACTGGGCATCACCTGGGGATTAGATGTAGTAAATATGAAACAGAGGACCATATATGTGACCCATATATTACCAATAGTATATGTCCATAGTATGGACATATATGGACTCCATACATAGGGATGCGATGAGAGATATATACATAAACCCATATATATATGTGGATACAACACATACAACATTGGCATAAACTTATGATATATGCCCATACCTAGGGATGCCACGAGAGATGGGATGGGATTGTATGGGGACGGTGCATGGCTGGAGTGGCGGGACACCTCCTCTCTCTCTCTCCCTCTGTACTCTCTCTCCCTATGTCCCCTATCCCTGTGGTACTGGGGTAGGTTGGAGGGTGGCAGCACGGGTCTGTGCTGATGGTGGTGGTGGTGCCGATAGTCCCCATACTCTCTCTCCCTCTCCCTCCGCCTCTCCCTGACTACAGGTGTCTCATCATAGGAGGGGTTCTGGGGTGGCACATAGGGAAGGCGCTCTCCTCTCCGGTCCACCTTCTCTCTCTCTCTCCTCCTACCCTTGTCCTTGGACCGGTGCCTCTCGGAGTCTCTCTCCCTGTCTCTCCCTCTATCTCTCTCACTATCCCTACTGTGTCTCCTGTTCTCCCTCTCTCTCTCTCCCTCCCTGTCACGATGACGGGAGTGCCTAGAGCGGCTAACCCTATCTCTGTCTCCCTCTCTCTCTCTCTCCCCCTTGCTCCTGTGTCTGTGGCGTCTCTCTCTCTCCCTGTCTCTCTCCTTCTCCCTGTGTCTGTCACTAGACCTCTCTGTTCTGACATCTCTCCTTGATCCCCTACTCTCTCTCTCCCTCTCCCTATCCCTTGAGCGGGAGGCCCGGTACTCATCCCTTGGTGACCCTTCCTCTCTCTCCCTCTCTCTCTCCCTCTCTTCCTCCTTGACCCTTGACCGATCAGCCTCCTCCATGATGGACCTCTCCCTCTCAAGATCCTTCTCCCTCTCTCTCTCCCTCTCTGCTTCTCTCTCTCTGTCTGTAGAGGACTGTACAGGTACTGTGCTCTCCCTCACAACACTGGCACGAGGGGGGGAGTGCTGCATCACCATCCTGCGGTCAGGATACAATTACATATTCTATATATACAATGCCATGAATAGTAGTAATTTGGGACGTATTGAGGCTGCGTATAATCCATACCTGGGCACGTCTCTGGTGGCTGCTGACCCGATATACCTATATCTATATATATACATGTATACTAATCTGATTATCTAATCTGACTATAGAACACTGAGAGTAAGTGTCTATATGTACCTTGGCACGTCTCTGGTGGCAGCTGACCCGATATATATATATATATATATAGATACAGATAGATATAGATATTATACCTGGGTACGTCTCTGGTGGCTGCTGACCCCACTGAGGCCAGCTCATCAATGTTCATCTTGGAGGCCTTGGGGGGCTGGTGTTGATGAATAAATAGGGCTGAAGAACACACTTCCACCGCATAAACATGTATACAAATGATGTATCATTTGTCACCACAAAAGTATTCATACACATATCATATATATATAAATAGAACAATGTTACCTTTGTCACTGCCGATGTTGCCTTGATGGTGGGCTTGGAGACTGGGGGTGAGAAGAGGAAGAGAACCAGGATGTATCCAATACTGATTGTATAGTGCGCTAAGACACATTCTCCCTCCTGAGTAGTTACCCCCAAATCAACATGTATACATATAGGCACACGTACCCTCTCTCCTCAGAGGTATCACTGGTCTGCTGACTTGGGCATTGTTGGAAACAGAGGGGAGGGGGTTGACAAGGGCTCTAGGATAAGTGGACAATACACACACATATATATATACACATGAACACAGAGAGAGAGAGTATAGTTGGGCACAGAGGGCAGGGGGTTGACAAGGGCCCTGGGATAAGTACATAACGATACATATATACATATATATATATATAGAGAGAGAGAGCAACGTTTGACACAGATGGGAGGGGGTTCACAAGGGCCCTGGTTTAAGAATATTCCGATAGAGATTCATATATATACTAGTTAGAGTATATATAAATGACACCCTACCTCTCCTCGTCCTGCATGCCCTGGTACCTCTTGGCCCCACTGGAGAACGTGTTGCGCCTCTGAGGCTTCCCACACTTCACCATGTGCCTCTTGAGAGGACCAGGGAGCATGGTTCTGGGGGTGAGAGGCCATGGGTTCGATTCCCACACTGACTACTATTGTGTATGTACATACCTCCCACACTTTGGACACCCCACCAGGTCGGCAGATATGTCCTTATACTCCTCATCCATGTCGTCCTTCTGTCCCTCTCTCTCTCTCTCTCCCCCGGTCTGCACCACCTCCTCAACCTGAGTATCAGATATACATGTATATGAATATATGCACGTACAGGTAAATGTAAATAGACATGTACATATGTATGTACCTGCACATCGACTGATGCCACTGCAGAGACAGTGGATGGGTGTTCACTTATAGCTATTGAATGATACAAGTATATTTGCAGTATATATAAATATGTATGTACCTGCACATCCACCGATGCCACTGCAGAGACTGCAGATGGTGAGTGGGACAGGGGTAATCACTATAATACTATCTATATATAGATATAGATACTAATGTATATATATACACCTGCACATCGACTGATGCCACTGCAGATACAGTAGATGGTGAGTGGGACAGGGGCATAGAAAGTAATACTCACTATATAATAATATGGATACATATATATATATATAGAGAGAGAGAGAGAGAGAGACCGATACCTGCACATCGACCGATGCCACAGCTGACACCGTGGCTGGTGAGTGGGACAGGGGCATCATATATAATCATACATATATATATATATATATATATATATATATGCCTATATATATGCCAATACCTGCACATCAACTGATGCTACAGCTGACACTGTAGATGGTGAGTGGGACAGGGGTCTGAAGGGGGACTGGTGGGGGGCAGAGGGAGGGGGCTGAAGAGGGGTCTCGCTGAAATGAGATATGCACACAAATATAGATATAGACAATCTATAAAAACTGGAAGGAGACGGCGAAGGTCTATATAATACTGTGTGAGGACAGAAGAGACCGATACCTGGCATTGGACAGTCTCTGGAAGGGCTGCTGGCGGAGAGAGGCAGCTCTGGCCTGGTTATAAGACTTCATATACAAAATATATAATTATTCTAACACACACATATATATACAAGTGTGTGTGTGTATGTACATGAATGAATGTATACATACCTGCTCCCTGGCTGATAGTATATACTAATAGACATCAATATATATTATTATATATTGGTATTCAATGATAGTATATATGCACCTGCTCCCTGGCTGATAGAGGTGCCTCTGCCCCCCCCCTCTCTCTCTCTCCCTGTCCATGGGGTATGATGGGTACTATAGGTACTATGGGGGACACTCTCTTGGGATGGGTGTCTCTATCACTGTCTGTCTCTGTCACTCTCTTGGGGTAGGAGGCGGGGAGGGACTTGGGAGGGGACCTGGGGGTGAGGCTGATAATACTTGTAAACTACCAATTTGATATATCTCAATCTACACTGCATGGTATAAATATATATATGGGCGTCTAAGTACTAACCTTGCTAGCAGGTGCATCTTGGACGACAGAGCAGCAGGGGGGGACCTTAATATGAGACAGGAGTAGAAAAATATATAGATTACATATATATACTATATAGTGATATACAATACAGGTCTTGTAAGACAGAGCAGCAGGGGGGGGACCTAAAGTTGAGTGATAATGAGAGAAAGTGCAAACAATGAAGTGATTTATAATTATGAATATGTGAGAGTGTTCGTCGAGCGTAGAAATGTATGGGTGCTTAATATTTATATATACATATACATCTAGTCATGCGTGTCATATGTATATATATGTATATATATGTATATTTATATGCATGTATGTATATATATTTATGTGTATATACCTTGCCCTGCGTGTGGGGTCAGAGGTGGCATCAGTATCAGTGCAATAGAGCATATATGAATTTACATATCTATATATATATATGAGTGAGTAAGTATATACATACATATATACCTAGCCATGCGTGTCTGATGTTCAGAGGTGGCAACGGCCAATCGGCCTAACAATACTCTGTAATATACACCTATATATACACCCACACACATATATATATATAATTGTATTTATGTACACTAATATATACACACCTAGCCATGCGTGTCTGATGTTCAGAGGTGGCATCGGCCACAATCAGGGCCTCAATCTCTCTCTCCCCCTCCCTTCTCTTCTCCACTCCGTCCTGTCTCCTGGGGTCAGAGGCAAGAACCTAAACATCGGCATACACTACCAATACCTTGCATCTGCTGGACTAGCCCTGCTGATATACATATAATGTATATAGTCGGAGACTCAGAAGGTATCGGTCCGTGAGGACACTACACATGTATATACACAAATACTATGTACCTTGCATCTGTTGGACTGGCTCTGCTGATACCCTTGACACCGGTGGGGGCCTGCATATCAGTATAGCATAGATGAATGTATATATCCAACCACTGAACTGAGAAGTAAATTTTCATACTACAACCAAAACCCTACGGGGGCCTGCATATCAGTACTGCGTATTCATTATACTCACTATATGAACATCCTATGAAACATCCCATTACACTTGTAAATGTATCCGCTCTCACTTAAACACTAAAAGATTACTACAAACATGCAAGTAGTGCCTGTGGCCTCCCAATACCAGTATTCAGAATATGTATACATCAACACTAATACTATAAAAATACATGTATAAAAACACGTATATATATACTATACAGTACCTGTGGCCTCCCTATGCCACTACCAGTAGGGACCTAAGGGTGAATACCAGTGACACTACACATATACATTCATAAGGGATAAAATTACGCAGTAGTAAGAACATGCATACCTGGATCATAGTATACAGTATCAGCAGTAGAATGATAATATACATATATACCTGTGCAGATATGGGCGATGTGATGCGCAGTGGTCCCTTCCTAGGGACATCAGTATCCCTGTCTACCAGGGGTTGCTTGGGTCTGCATGTGAGACGAAGTGAGAAATAGTATATATCAAAACACTCAGGTGTTCTGCCACCCTAAATATATAGATAGATATATTATTAGAGAGAGAAGGAGGGAACGGTACCTGTTTGGGGCCGATGCCGCTGTGCTGGATGACCTGTTAGGACCCTTGTCACACCTAGGGGGTGAGACACAGATGTATATATTGACTTAAAGAGTAAGAGAGAAATGTCACACCTACAGGGTGAGACAATCAGACACATCCCATCATATATATATATACATGAGGGGAGACAATGAGAGTAGGCATATATAAAGAAGAAGAAAAAGGTGGGGGAGAGAAAGAGAGCCTTCCCTTCCTTTGTCGAGGGGTGAGAGAGTAAGTCCATTATAACACAATGGTATTCTACCAAATGCACAGAATGTATCAGCAATACTTACTTAATGCAGTGTGTCCTCAGCTGACTGGCATACATCTTCTCCTTGCAGAAGGGGCATTCACTCCTGGAGTGGGGGGGGTAGAGAGAAGGTAGAGGAGAGAGAGAGAGAGAGAGAGAAGGGGCATTCACTCCTGGAGTGGGGGGGGGGGTAGAGAGAGTAGTAGCTATACTCAATAATTAACACTTCCCTTCTTACACTCTATATATGCACACTATACTACACCACAGAGATATATACTACATACCTCTGCTGTGACAGTGAAGCACAACACTAGGACCTTCGGTTATGTATACACTACCATATATCATACACCCATATATATAACACAGCTCTACATTCCATATATAGTATCATGGTTAATGACACACCTCTGCTGTGACAGTGATGACATACCATGACCAGGATGACTATTATTAAAATATATCGCTATAGTATACATAATATAGCACCACACACCTCTGCTGTGACAGTGATGACAGACCCGGTCCCCTGAGAGGCACCATTCTCTCTCTCTCTCACTCTCTCTCTCTCTCTCTGTCTCTCTTGTCTATCTTAACGTGCCCTTCCAAGTCAATATTGCCTCACACACAAGTTCCCCACAGAGGGAGCAAATACAACTACCCTCCCCCGCCGACTGTGATAAGACACGTGTCAAGTGAAGAGAGACTAGGTCCTAGTCAGGGACAAAGCAGGCCCTAAACTGAACAAAAACCAGAAAAGGGTGCAGGCCGATAGTGCATCACTCCAGTCTGAGACCATCTCTCTCTCTCTATCCTCAGTGGCACTCGGGAGGATATCAGGGTCCCAGTGGGATACTTGGAGTTTAGCTGAGGACTTTGAGTAGTCTCTGAGGGTGTAGTGAGACCTTGTAGTTTGGGCCAAGCGTAGAGAGAGAGAGGGAAAGAGAGAGAGAGAGAGAGAGAGAGAGGGTATGAACGGCATACCCTATGTGGACAAGCTGGTGGAGGAGTACCTGCTGTTCAGGGGGTTCACAGGTAAATACATATAAGTATATATATATACATATAAGTATATATACATATAAGTTATATATGTATATGCATTCACTATGATGGAATATATGTATATACTATATATATGTATGTACATATGTATAGAGTGGGAGTACCTGCGGTTCAGGGTGTTCACAGGTATATATATGTGGAAGGTGTTGGGGTAGGGGGGGGCTGGAGGGTTCACTGTATCACCTCCCCCTCACTCTCTTCCTGATATGTATAAGTACTGGTCAGTGTATTACTCTGATTCCGCCTCCAACACATTAGAGCAGTGCTCTCTCTCTCTCTCTCTATCTATCTATCTCTGCATCATCCTATGTTAATGTGTAATAGGTCTTGACCTGATGTCTCTCTCTCCCACACCTTATCCCCGACTGCTGCATGCCTTTCTAACACCCCACTATTCACTACCCATCTTGCCAATCGCTCTCTCTCTCGCACGCACTCCGTCTATCTCTCACTATATTGCTCTTTCTCTCTCCCCCCTTCAGAATCACTCTCTGCTACCCCTTTCTGTGCACTGACACGACCCCAACACACTAACCCTATCTCTGTTATTCTCTCTCTCTCCCTGTATTGCCACTGACACCCAGACACAGAGTGAGACACACTCACCCACCTCTAGAGTGATATCAATAGTGTGATCTCTCTCTCTCCCTCCTTCCCTCTCTCTCTCTCTCTCTCTCTCTATTTATATTTATATGTATATCCACCCTGACCCCCAGACACCCTGACCCACCTCAAGAGTGACATCTAGACTCTCTCTCTCTCTCTCTCTCTGTCTCTCCCCCCTCTCTCTCTCTGTACTTTGATTAACTCCCAGACACCCTGACCCACCTCAAGAGTGACATCAATTGTGACCTCTCTCTCTCTCTCTCTCCCTCTCTCTCTCTCTTTCTCTCTCCAGACTGACACCCAGACACCCTGACCCACCTCAAGAGTGACATCAAGACTCTCTCTCTCTCTCTCTCTCTCTCTCTCTCTCTCTCTCTCTGTATTGCCACTGACATCCAGACACCCTGACCCACCTCAGGAGTGACATCTAGAGTCTCTCTCTCTCTCTCTCTCTCTCTCTCTCTCTCTCCACTCCAACTCCCAGACACACTTACCCACCTCAAGAGTGACATCAAGAATGACAAGTTCGCAGGGTTCGACCCACACAGGCTGGCAGCAGCTGTGCTAGGTATTATCACTCTCTCTATATAGTAATGTATATATATATATATATAGTTATGCATATGTGGACATTTATGCAAGCATCATTAGTGTGTTCGACCCACACAGGCTGGCAGCAGCTGTGCTAGGTATTATCTGTATATATATAATAGTATATTGCACTATATATAGTAATATGTTAATATATATAATATCTTGTATCGTTGTTGTGTTCGACCCACACAGGCTGGCAGCAGCAGTGCTAGGTATATAGTAGTATAATACAGTATTAGATATGTGTATTTATATACTTGTGTCTTTATAGTCTTCACAGACTGGCAGCTGAACCAGATATAGAATATTTATGGCAGGTCACACATTCATTCCCTGCTCCTCACTCACTATCCACTATATATATTTCTCCCTCACTTGTATTTGGTTCAATGCATGTGACTGATCCCCCAGCCACTGTCAAGAAGGGTAAACTCCTTCACCCTATGTCGCTCTCTCTCATAATAATCATATATATATGATTTTATGTGTTTGTGTGTGTTTTCCTTTATATATGTATACATATCACCCTCCAGCCACTGCCAAGAAGGGTGACCTCCACTCCTTCAAGAGTCATACTAGTCCCTCTCTCTCTCTCTCTCTCTCTCTATATATATATATATATATACCCACCCCCTTATACATCAGCCACTGCCAAGAAGGGTGACCTCCACTCCTTCAAGAGTCTCTGGGGCACAGTGGTGGGACTCATTCCCCAGTACGTGTGTAATAGCATATGAGATATTGTATTGTATTGTATGTAGTGTGTAAATATATAATACTTGTATACTTGTATACTTATCTCTGGGGCACTGTCGTCGGGCTCATCCCTCAGTGCGTGAGCAAGTTATATTGTATTGTATTTACATAAGACATGAATACAACTACTTGCAATAGTGTATTGTATCATATTTGTATCTCTGTGTCTATCCCACCCTTACATCAGGGATGATGAGACACTGTTACTGTCCTCCCATCTCTCTCTCTCTCTGACCATTTTCTTTTCTCTTGCTCTTTTGTGCTTGCACACCAGGCATGACGAGACTTTCCTCCTATCCTCCCAGCACGTGGAGTGTACCTATATTATCATGTCTCTCTCTAAGTCCATAT
>BDIP01000040.1:17551-38705 GCA_003568945.1 Kipferlia bialata
CTGTTACTGTCCTCCCAGCACGTGGAGTGTACCTATATTATCATGTCTCTCTCTATGTCCATATATGTATGTATACTATATGTAACTAACCTTCCAGGGATGACGAGACACTGTTACTGTCCTCCCAGCACGTGGAGTGTGCCCTATTGAGACTCATGCTGGTCTCATGTGCCAAGGGGGGTGCAGCGGGGCAGGAGACAATACACGAGATACTTAGGTATACTTGTATATATACTATATAGTGTATATATATACCTTATATCAATGCTGGTGTCATGTGCCAAGGGAGGGGCAGCAGGACAGGAGACAATACAAGAGATATTGAGGTATACTATGTAATGTATATATATAGAGTATATGTATTGACTATATAAACATATGCTGGTGTCATGTGCCAAGGGGGGGGCAGCAGGACAAGAGACAATACATGAGATACTGAGGTACAATGTATATATGTATGTACAATATAGTGTATATATATAGACTATATATACATATGCTGGTGTCATGTGCCAAGGGAGGGGCAGCAGGACAAGAGACCATACACGAGATATTGGGGTAGATTACGTGTATATCGACACCTCTATTGTCTATGGACGTGACCCAGCTTTCTATGTGTTATTGTGTATACCCCTGGCTTCCAAGCTCTCGTTCCAAACTCAATGTCTCTCTTGCTCCTACTCTCTCTACATATAACCCCAAGGTCTCTCTCCTCCCGTGGCTTCCAGCGTGACCCTTCCTATTCTCTCTTCCTCTCTCTTTCTCTCTATATATATAACCCCTAGGTCTCTCTCCTCCCGAGGCTTCCAGCGTGACCCCTCCTGGTCTGTATGGTTCAGCATAGTGTACACAAAGAACGTCAATGATGTGCCTGGTACGGATGCTTTCCTATCTCTCTCCGTCTACACCATTATTCTCTGGAGTACCCAAGAAAGTTAATATATATTAATAACGTGCCGGGTCTATCTATATGTTTGATGCTTACTTCTCTCTCTCTCTCCCTCTACACCTCATTCTCCAGAGTACAAGGAGACTGCCTCTGAGCCCAGCAGAGCCAGGCTGGAGCTGGAGCTAGGCAACTTCCTGTCAATAGTGTTCAGCCATAGGTATATATATATCATTGTACAATTAGATGTAGATACTCATGTCTATGTCTTTGTTAATATATGAATGTGTTACTGTATACATTACCTCTTTTCTCCCCCATTACCTCTCTCTCTCTCTCAATATATCCCCCAACCCCCATGTCTCTCTCATGCAATTATTATATTATCATCTAACCTCTCTCTCTCTCTTTCTCTCTCTCTCTCTCTCCCTCACTCTCTCTCTCATTCTCCAGACCTCTCCCCCCGCCTACTGGCAGCCAAGACACTGGAGCTAGTATATTGTACCCTTGCTCTTCTCTCACACACTCTCTCTCATTCTCCAGACCCCTGCCCCGCCTGCTGGCAGCCAAGACACTGGAGCTAGAGAATGCATCTCTGAGGTATATATAGTGTACATATATAGATTGTGTGACTACTGTATGTATATATGTATACTAGGTATATCATATATAGAGTGCCAAGACACTGAGCTAGAGAATGTATCCCTGAGGTATATACAATGTACACGCATATACATACTCATATATGCATATTGGTACAATGTAGTAGCCAAGGCAATGGAGCTAGAGAATGCAACCCTGAGGTGTGTAGAATTTACACACAGGGATATATTATATTGTTCTTATATGATACTAATGTACATTAGTGTATATTGTGACGAAGACTGAATGGCCCACACAAGAATGCATATAGTACATACCAATGTCAGTGTATATCCCAGTGTTGTCTCTCTTACACCCAGGGCTGCTCTAAACCGGTCAGCCTTCAACATCTACCAGCTCTAGAGAGGAAGAGAGGGGGAGATTGTTCCTACTTTCAAGTATTGAAGAGAGTTGGAGTGTGTTGTTTGGTGTAAGAGTGTATCATAGTGTGGGGGATTTGTATGTTAAGAGGTGTACATAAATGACTCGTCTTCTATATCTGCACGTCTTCACTGTCTATGACATAGGCTGCTCTATGTCGACACTAGAGAAGTGACAACTGCCATGCCCATGTATCAATTCGTCGTGTGAATCATTGTCATGTTAGTAGTGTCAAGTTGACACTGTGGCAACTCCTTGTTGTGGACAACAACTCGCTGTGATTCACAACTAATTCCCTGTGAAATTTCCACTCCCACCACTATATAACTATATTCTGCTATATATAACTAATAATCACTATCTGCTACATTTGCTGAGAACACGCACCCTTCCATGCTCGTGATGCACTCTGGAGAGAACATGAAGGGGTCAATGTTCACTACGAGAGACACTCTCTTCGCGAGGAACAGCATAGTGGTAGGGGATACCATGACAGCACGTGCCGGAGAGAAGAAGCCATTATACTCAGGAAGAGGTAGTGGTTGGAGAGGCACAAGATCCATGGACACGGGATCAAAGAGCCACGCTGTGTACACACCGCCGTCTTCTTCGGAAGTAACCAGTTGAATCTCATTCCTACCCAGGGGAAAGCCAATAACGTGGTAACGTCGCCCATCGCGAGGACAGGGGCTCCATACAGGGTATTTCTCCTCCCACACGCCCTCTCTGTAGGTGGTACGGGTCAGCGGGTTATAGAACATCTTGCTGAACCCTTCAGGACAGTCCACTGCATTATCCCACCACTGCCCCTCATCAGAGAACTCTGTCCACGCTCGGCTGTACACTGACCATTCCCAAGTACTACTCGTGTACTCTCCCTCCAATGTAATCAAGCCTTCCCCGGGGGGAGTTCCCGCCACTACAAGTGTATCACCCATAGAGAATGAAGCGGGGGTATCAAAGATGGGTGGCACGATACCCTCTACATATGGACATGTCTCCCACTCCCCAGTGGATATGCTATACACAGCCATGTACCATGCTGGATGGGACCTGTATCGACCCTCCTCTACACGTGGTGCAAACCCCCCATATGCCACCACCGTATCCCCCACTCTATGCAGCTTCATCCTATACACACCCTCTGGGTTGATAGGCCCCTCAATCTTCTCTGTTGCAAGGCAGCCACTGGAACGGTCAAGAGAGAGAGAGAGAATGGTCCACTTTGGCACTGGGAGGTACAATAGGCGACCGAGCTTCTCACTCTCTGTGTAGCAAGCGAGTACTTGTCCGTCTCCAATTGGTGCGAGAGATAGATCACGCATGCTGATAAGGCTGGGCAGCACTGTGCATTCTGTGTACCAGGGTAGGCCAGATGCATCTGTCTCTCCCTCCATTACAGAGATAGGGAGACGAACGCGGAGTCTGTGTCACAGACACTCTCTGGGAAAGCGAGGGGAGACTTGAACCTAGGGTTGGTTTCGAAGGAGACACCTGAACAACTGACAACCAAGAATGCGTGTATGACAGTCATCCTATATTCAAGGGCTACTACTTATATGTGGATGGACAGAAGTGTGTGGAATGATTGATGTATCGTAGATGGAGAGGAGGGAGGGGGGGGGGGGATATCTACTCTGATCATCTCCTAGAATGATGATGTGATATGCATACAGGACTGGAAAGTGAGGGAGTGTGTGGGGGGGGGGGGAGAAGGCACCCTATGGGCCAGGAGAGGGGAGCAGCTAACCCAAAGTGGTATAAGAGAGACATGATATGTCGTATGAAGGCAGTAAGGGTGTGAAGATGAACTACTAACTTGTGTTTGAACACATCACTAGAATATGGATTGAGGTTATAGACATGGGGTGTTGGGGGGGGGGATTCTCTCACTTGCCTTGCGCAATACAGATGATTCTGAGGTGTAGTGAAAGACGAACTAGAAACACTATCTCTGAAATAGGCCACAGTAGAGAAGGAGAGAGGATTGAGGCTGTTGGAGGAAAGAACGACAGCTGGATATACCTATCATACATGGATTTTCTAGCTCGGTTATACGTTACCTGATACAAAGCCGCAGAATAATGGACTGTGTAGGGATCGAGGGCTGTGAAAAACACTGTGTTATGAAAGATTCTTTCCACCATAGGAGGACCATTGGCAACCAAAAACTGAAAGGGTGCAGTACATTCCCTATCCCTACTCCCTATCCTATCCCTATCAATACTCCCTATCCCTATCCCTATCCCTATCCCTACAATGTTCCCTGCCCTATATTATAGCAAGGTTATATTATTGCGTGCATATGAACCGTTCTCCACCGGGCCCCACATGTGGCAGTACAAGTCATGCGAGCATCCCATACCCGACTACCTGGAAAGGGCTAGGATGAAATTGCAGCAACACTCGATGTGTACGGAAATATCGCCGTGTTACTATAAATAGAACATTAATCTAATGACGTCTTTGTGGCCCTATGTGTGTACTAGAGCATACAGCACGAGGTCGACGATGGTTGCAGTAGCCAACAACTATGGGGTGCGTGCGTCAGAATAGGTTTTAGGTGGCAGGTTGTATGGAGAACGGTTTCACTTCTAGCTCCTCTATTGTCATAGAATAGGGCCTGACCCGGAGGGTTATCAACATAGTTGTTTTACTCATTATAAGCATGCTACTAAGGTGGTTTTCATGCCCGTAGACTCAGTATTGACATAGTGTTTGCGGGTTTGCGTTTGGAGAGCATCGCTCTACTCTGCCATGTCAATGTATCAGTGTCAATACATCCACAACCTCCACGTATATGCATGTATGTATATACCTATATACATGCAGTGTATGTGTCTCCATCCAGTATCCCTGGCAGGACATCCACCACCAGTGCCTCCCTCTTCCCTACCACAATGGCTGTGGTGGGGTTGAGCATAACAGCAGCACAGGAAAGATATTCTTCTGATTGTCCAAGAGGCAATGACTCCCCGATAGTATACTCATTGGATACTATGTCGTATATACATGCGTCACACATGATCCTGTCACCTCTGGGAGGACTTCGATGTCTCGTAGAACCCCGTCCGAGCAGAATACGCTGGTAGTTGCTTCCAAGGGCAGTAATTAGCCTCCATGGCTTTGTCTCCCCCCAGGTGCAACAAACCATTTCTGCAGCGGCAGCGTAAAGGGTATTGTGGTGTAGAGACACACTGAGACTATTGTCTGTCTTGGAGCAGACCACACCGTGACTGTTGTATGGTACACATGCATAATCAAAGGCTAGGGAACGTGGAAGATCGTTTAGCTGAGACCAGAGGTTGGTCTGGATATCTAGTAGCCATGCGTCTCTCAGATGTGTCTCTATAACACAACCTCCCGTCAGAATGACTAGGTTGTCTGTAAGTGCAAACATGACACCAAACACACGAACTGGAGGAGATATTCCAGTTTCTGGCAGTTGATCCCACGACTGATCCTCAAGGCTGTATATATATACACGTGAGTAAGGAATGCTTGTTGTCCTCTCTGTAGAAGGACCTGGTCTCCATGCACAGTAAGCAACGACATGATTACCAAGCCTTGCTAGGAGTGGATAAGTAATGGCAGCCAGGGAGTCTGGTACCTGCATCTGCGTTTCTGTCACAACGTGGTTGTCACTGAGCACCAGAAGTCTCCACTGCTGGCCGTGACCAGTCACACGATACGTCAACAAAGCGTTGTTATACTCTAGAGGGACCAGTTGTATATGGGATCTCTTGTCAGTAGACTCAGTCAGGACCCTTGTGTAGTGGTCATACCAGGCCTTTAGTCCCATGGTTGTAATACTCACAGGGTAAGGAAAGGGTCTTAGTACCTTGCTACCCTGAGTCCTACCACACTGGAGGACCTCTAGTATAGGATAGTATACTATCATATTCATTGTAGACTGCATTACAGTGACACTTTGGGTTCCATCCCACACATACTGTAGAGTCTACAGTGATCACTGGCGAGCACAGTACCATGTACTATACACTACCTTCATTACTGTCAATAGTCGAATCTATTATTGCCTTCCTAGAGAGAATGTGACTTTCCGAACACAACTAGGACAGCGTAGAATGGTGCTGCTGAGGAACCAACTAGGAGTATCAAACACGTGGGGGACACTTGACGGTACAACCCAGACAGAGATACGAGGTGGAAGACAAAGGTGAAGGACTCTCCCCTTACATACCCTTGGCTGCCTTCTGCACCAGAGACACGCACTCCTCAAACACCTTGGAGGAGGCGCGGATGAGCCTCTTGGCGTCGTCCTCACTATAGAACCTGTAGGTCAGCCTCAGAGTAGTCAAGGGGTATAGCTACAATATGTATGCTGCATGTTGTTCTCTCAATCTCTACCTATACATATATATATACATATACATGTATAGACTATACCTCTCCGTTAGGTCACTCCCGTCTCCGTGTGTGTTGGGGTAGCGGGTGCGCACATAGTGACGATCAGGGATCCTACAGAGTTAGCCAGAGTGAATTTACACGATATAGTTACCCTCATATCCATTATTGTACCTTGCCACTAGGGGTGCTACTGTGGGCAGGCCACTAGCAAGCTCTGAGAGGGGGTGTGAGTGGAGGTTGGCATCTGTGATACCGACTGTGGCGTAGAGGGCCGCCTTGATAGACATCTCTGCCACCTGGTGGTTAAAGGGGGTAGAGGGAGAGAGGAAGGAGAGAGACAGGGAGAGATTCCATACCTGGTAGGCAAGGAAGCTCTGCATACTGTTGGACCCCCCATGCTGTGCTAGGATAGACAGGTCCCTTCTGACACTCATGGCCTGGTTGACCCAGGTCTTGGCCCTGAGGGGACACACAGTGACCTGGGGGTAGGCTTAGATCGTGTAGGAAAGAGAGAGAGAGAGAACAGGGCTATAAGTATACATATATAAATACTACACTTACATTGCGAGGGGTGGCAGATGTCCTACAGTGTGAGAGGAAGGACCTCATGTAGAGCTGCAGGGCAGCCTCTCCCCCTGCCTTTGCTGCCTTGAAGAGAGGGTCGGCACAGAAGGCAGACTGGGAAAGAGAGACGGAGGTCTCACTCAGAATGATCTTGGAGGTCAGCCCCGCAAACACACTCTCTGGAGGTAAGTGCTTAAGAATAGAGATTAAATAGATACTAGCCTATAGTTATCCATGGAGCAATAAACAACCCATTCAAATATAGTATATCACCACACCTGCCATGGCCCTTGGGAGATCTCTCCTCATGTCAGGTTGCCACGCCCTGCGGTCAGACCCACACACACATACACAGTCTCAAATGAAGAAAGTGTAATAGTACGGGAATGGTAGAGTGCGAGAGGCAAAGAGAGAGACTATTTCACACCTCAGCAAACGTCTGAGGGCAGCCCGTCTGTCCTGTACGTGGAGCCTACGGATCTGGAAGTGAGAATTGAAATCGTGTGCAACTACAAACACTACTACTAAGTACCTGAGCCAGCTGCAGAGTGGACTCCTCCTTGAGGTCCTGCTCTGACCCTGTGTACAGTGCAGGTGTGACAGAGGCAGGGCCCTCTCCACTCTCAGCCTCAGCCTCTGCCGTTGATGCAAACTTCCACATCTGGGCAAAGTGCACCGTCTCCTCCTTGCTGTACTCTGCCCTGTCTCTCCACTCGCTAGCTGCTGCCTCGTCTACACCACCCACATCCAGTATCCAGGTGGGGACACCGGATGGGTCAGCGTCGACAACCTCTACAACTTGGCCGTACCGGAGGCTGTTCTCGTCTGGCCCATAGGCCACCCTCTCCCCTAGGTGGTACTCCTGGTCTAGGGAGCACAGTACATTGGCAGCATCGGACTCTGTCAGAGGGCCCTGAGTGCGCTGTGACTCAGAGAGTGTGGGACCATCGGCCTCCTCCAGGTCAATGTCGAAGCTGAAGAGGATGCGCCTGGAGATCAGAATAGCGAAGATTAGACATTGTACATGAGTACCACACTACAACATATACCTAGGGTCGGCTCTGTGTGTCAGCAACTCCAACACGATGGCTCTATCTCTAGCACTCTGCAGTCCAATCTGGCACCGGATGAAGTCGGCGACGGCGTGATCGAGTAGATCTGGGACAGTCTCTGAGGCTGTGCACACAAACACTCTCCCGACCTCTGGGCATGCCACCACATAGGGCATAGTGGCATCAGCAGCCTGGCCCTCCTGGACCTGGGGTGGGGGGACATGTATAATGATACATATTAATAATTGCATACATCCAGTCCCATAGTAAATCTCTATATATGTATGCATAAGTATAAACATAGATTCCCATACCTCCACGCTCTGCACTGCACCAGATGGGTCAGTCAGAGTGACACGCCTGGGGTGAGAGAGAGGGATGGTGTATACACAACAATAGCGGAATGTTCCAATAAGGATGGGATACACTACACCCACCTTGGGAGGTAGTTGCAGGGCACGTGCTCCCACTGCATCGAGGCCAATGTCTTAACCTGCGACAGATATGGCTCGACATCCTCTGGGGATATGACTGAGGATGTACTGACGCATCTGTACATCAGGGCAGCTAGTGCCTCTCTGATAGAAGAGTGCTCTAGACAGGCCGCAACCTTGGCCACTGCTGCTGTCACCTCTCCCACTTCACCATCCTCTAGACCACTGCATGCCTGGCCTGTCAGCTTGACAATGGCCTCAAAGTCAACCTGGAGGGTAAGAATAGTGTAGAGAGATATCTAAGGGCAGAGTGGCCTCACGGTCTCCCAAGGATATAGGAGACAGATAGAAAGCAATGTGCACCAACCTTTGAGGCCAGCACTGCATCCAGGGGCACTGCATATGGCGCTATGTTGGCGTGGACCTGACTGAACCCCCTACTTAGTAGGAACCTCTCCCCTGTAGCAGTGGGTACTCCAGCCTTGGCCTGCAGCTCCACCGCAACTGCATGCACATCACACACCATGTGCAGGGGTACTAGGGTACCAGCAGCATCGCATCCGTAGAGACCCTTGACAGTATGGAGGGGTGGGGCACCGTCTACAGCTGAGTGCAGGGCCTGTGCCTGTGACAGCATGTCTAGACACACACTGGGTATGTCAGTGCCATCTCCAGTCTCATCTTCAGAGAGTGCCGCAAACACCTTCACCAGGCGCTTGAGTGTCAGGACCTTGTCCATCTTCAAGGCAGTGGAGAGCAGAGGGTATCTAACCAGGAAGTCAGGGGGTGTGGCAGCTAGGATATCCCGCACTCTCAGCTCGGTCTGTCCAGCTATGGCCTTGAACAGAGAGGTGGGGCGCATGAAAGTCCCGTCCACATTGATCAGGGGTCTCTTACGTAGTGCAGAGAGGGACTGGGTGGGTACGGTGGAGCTAGATAGCACCACAACATCTCCAGAGGTTGTCTTGAGGTGCTTCTCCAGAGCAGCATATGCGTCATCGACCTCACCCCCCACAGCAATAGCAGCAGAGAGGTGCTGCACTATGGCGGACACAGAGGGGGGAGTCTCCACACCTAGGTGCTGCAGTACGTCCTTAGTCCCGTCTAGCTCACCAGGTAGGATGTATCTAGCAGTATACACTGACGCCACATGCTCAGACTGCACACATTGTGCAAAGGGCACCAGGGAGTGACCAGGGGGTAGGGGTATAGCATGTGTGCAGGGGTTCTCGGATGGGCGCACCAGCCTCAGTCCAGCCACTGCCTCTGCCAGTTGGGGACTCCCTGCCACCACACTCTGTGCAAACCGCTTAGCCAGCACATCTCTCTCGGGGGTCATATTAGTAGAGAATGCAGAGCTGATCCTGTTGGCGCAGAGGACACGGAAGGGGAGGGAGGCAGGGTTGGCGGGGTTGTCATTGAACACATGCTCGTCGGTATAGGCACCCAGGGTGGTTAGGAGCCCACTCTGCATGGCTGCTGCGTAGATAGGCGTGTTGTTGGGGAGGAAGTACCCAGTGCCGCTGAGGGGGTTGTCTCCACCGACAAAGAACAGCTCCTTTATGGCCGGGTAGGGTAGGAGCAGCTGCCCTGGGGTGGCGTACCCACTTGGGTAGGCAGGGACAAAGGGGAGGGCAGCCAGTTGTCCGAGTATGTCAGGCTGACCCAGTAGGCATGCTGCCTGTGTACATACTAGCCCCATGAATGCATCTCTGTCAGACTGGGACAGAGTCTCCCATACACCTAGCACAATGCTAATGACAGCATGTGGAAGAAGGGGGCCTGCTCTCTCATCGTAGGAGATAGCCTCGCCCAGCTGACTCCACTTCATCAGGGGTACAGTGAGGGAGGAGAGAGGGAAGCAGGGGTGCTGCGACATCTCTCGAGAGAGCATGGCTCTACCATGGCATGCCCAGTCCTCTGACCCGGCAGTGGGGAAGATGGGGAGGAGCTTGAGGGCACCAAGAGCGGCTGTCGCCTCCCGTCTCTTAGCCATCCTCACTAGATCACCCGCGGTATCAGGACTATCACTACCAAGGTCGGTAGGTAGACTGGTCCCCATGAGCTGTAGCAGGGCCAGTCTATCCCCGGCTGCTAGCTTCCTACAGGCAGTCACCACAGGGGACTGTCCGTCCCTTACTGATATTGCCACCACCTCTCCAAACCCAACTGCATCAAAGGGGTAGCAGACACCACCCAGTGCCTGCCAGGCCGAGGGGGTGACGGCAGGGTGGTGCTTCAGAACGGGTAAGCGTAGCCTGCTGAGTAGGGTATGGAGCTGAGCGTTCTTGGACTCCACAACCAGTACTGGGGCACGGCCATCCTTTCTCAAGGGGAGTAGGCCGAATGATGTAGGTACTACAGGGAGACCCATCAGAGCACTGACAGAACCAGGGGGTGCCTCTCCCACGTATGTCCAGAGGGCATTGAGCTGGGCAGGGGAGAGGTCTCTCTCCCCCACGCAGGCCTTAACAAACTCAGCTAGGAGAGCGACAGACATGGCCTGGGTGTGGTGCCTGACCACAGGGTGCTTGGGTAGGGGAGCAAAGGGGCTGAGGATATGCCTACCCCCACTGCCAAGGACAGGCCTCAGCAGCTGGTGGTCTGCACTGGACATAGATACAGCTGCCTGCTGGGGTGCAGGCCATGCAGTGTATGCACCGCCCATGATAGGGAGGAGGGGCAAACCGGTCAGGTCGTCACAGCCATTGGCCACATACTCAAGGACATCACAGAGACTCTTCTCGCTGGAGAGAGAGGAGAGTGGCCCACTGCCGTACTCATGGTGGGTAGAGGTGCGGAATGAGGCATGGCCCTTGAGGAAGGCAGCGGCCACCTTGGGAGAGAACACACTGAGTGGGTCTAGAGAGGAATTCATCGCCCGTAGCTTCTGGTACTCGCTGGGTAGGAACCCACAGTTACCCCTAACAATGGGAAGCCCTGCTGCAGCAAGGACCTGGGCCACTGATATCTCTCTAGGGGAGGGAGACCCCATGAACACTGCGTCTGCAGGGGATACACGCTCTGTGACATCACGGACCTTGCGCATCAGGGGAAGCACACGCTCCTGGAGTGAGAGAGTGGAACATGGGGGGAAGGCATATAGATACATGGGTGGAAGGCGAAGAGACATGCACACCTTGTGGATGGCTGAGAGCACCAATGATGCAACCTCTCTGAAGGGAGAGCCCTCTCCGGTCTGTGAGATCCTGGATGGTTAGGCCTTGTATACATTATACAGAAATATACACATAGATACAGTCATAGAATTGGGGTTGCATATATGAGTTGGACAGTGTCAGTACCTAGGAATGATTGATGTCTCCCTGGAGGAGTGGATCAGGTCACAATATGCCTGGACCAACAGCTTCATCAGGGCATCGTTGTGCTGGGAGGAATCGGCTAGTGACTGGGGATGAGAATGTTGGACATATATTCACAAAGAGGAACATGTATACTATATACACCCCACCTTTCTGTTTGATGTCAGGACAAACGTGCCACTGATGTATATGGGTAGGCCGGTCTTGATGGTGCCTGAGACGTGAGCAGGTTAGAGTGACACACATTCATTATCCAAAGTACCTCAATGGGCATCTCAAATAACTATATACATTCTCAGCACAGAGAGAAACTGCTATATGTATATAGTACCTGTTGGAAGTGTCACAAAGAGTGCGGGTGTCTCCCCCCCCTTCGCCTTGGCCTTGGCTGCCACTACTATACTCTGGTTGGGAAGGAGACCCCTCGCAGACTGTAGCAGGTAGATGCTCTCAACAGGGCGCTTGTCACCCTTGATCGTCTTGGTCACACTGGGGTTACAGAAAGTGCAGACAAAGACAATACCAAAAGTACCCAATACCCCATCGTGCATGAAGAAGGCGAAGAAGGCGGATACGCAAATATATATTATTATATTATTATTTGAAAAGACAAGATAATACTATTAGAGAGAGAGAGACAGAGAAAAGAGAAAAACCCTTACCGTATCATGCTGCCCTTGTGGTGTGTGCGTGTTATGCTCAGGAGGGACGTCGCCTTGCCATTCCTGGCTACCTCGTGGAAGTGGACCTCCTGCATCCTGAAGTGAGGTAATAGCAGTAGTCGGTCAGTACAGGGGGAATAGGCCTAGTAACACTGGAAATGGCACCAAGATGTAGTTGTACCTCTCCAGGAACACTACGAGGTCCTCGGCACCTGCTCTTCCTAGGGCCTAGAGTTAGAAGAGAGAGAGAGGAACAAAGTTGAAGAGTACACCGAGAGACAGAGGTATGATACCTCCACCAGCCCCAGGATACCATCAGCGTCCAGTCTGTTCAGATTGTGGTGCCTGGGGGTGAGATTGAAGTATCGGTAATCACAGATGTATGTGTATGTGTTATGCCCATACCAGAGACGCTGAAAGAGTGAAATACATACCTAACAGTACCGTCTCTTTCTAACAGCCTGGACTCTGTGGCCTGTTTCTCAGTGCGCAGGGGCATCCTGAGGTGAGGGTGAAAGAGATACAGCACATATGTAGGGGAGAGAGATAGCCAGTCTGGTACAGAGAGTGAGAGAAGGGGGGGGGGGGATATGAATAGCAGAGGAGAAGAGCCCCACCTGATTAGTGCTCCCTTGGCGTGATGCACCTTCTGCAGCATAGGGAAAGAAAAGGGGTGTAGCATGTCAGGGTACTTGGACAGCAGTTGTTCCATGTCTCTAAGGGGTTAGTCTTATTGAATGTACAATAGGTAGTGACATAAGTACCTGAACTTCTTGTCTAGTGCACCGAAAAATCAAAATAGCAATACTATCTGCAGACTTGGTAGCACAATACGCAAGCACCTGAACTTCCTCCCCGGGTTGGCCTGTGTGGCACCAGGGACATGCACTCTGAGGGGGTCTAGGACTAGGAGTGTGCCCCCAGACAGAATGGAAGGGACGTCAGTCAGTCCAAAGACGGAGGAGAAACCAAGGCCATAGGTACCAATCTGATGGGTCAGAAACACTATGTTGACCATCTGCCCCCACAATCTCCCTTACTTTGTGTGTATACATACAAATATATTCGATATCCACTGACCTTTGTGATGTCTCCTCTCTTACTTCCAACACCCAGTTTGGTGATGCCCTGCCAGTGTTGCTCCTGAAAATAAGGGTCTAGAGGGAGAGAGATGAATAGGATCAAAAGTGCCGAGAAACAATTACTAGGAAGCCTAGAAAGGGGAGAGAGAGTGTCTACAGTGTGGTGCAGTACCTGGAACAGAGCATTGTCATATGCCACCAGGGCAGGACCGTGGGTACCAGCATACTGGGGAGAGATGACACCCTTGTTGGGATGGTCACGCCTGGGGTGAGGAAGCTGAAGATACATAAGAAAGCAAATAGTCATAATCACATTGAGAGAGAGACCTACTTATGGGGTCAGAAAGAGGAAAGATGAAAGATGGAAATAGAGAGAGAGAGAGAGACCCACCTATCGATGATGAAGTCCATCCTACTTGCTCCTGCATCCCTAGCGTTCTGCAGCAACTCCTTAAAGATATCCTTCCTCACAGGATACTCTACAATCAGCTCCTTGATACGGTCAGCAATATCCTGATGATAAGTATCGGTACAAATAAATACTGGATGAAAAGGAGGTTAGCCCACTCTTAGCACAGTCTCACCTCATGTTGTCCACATGCCTCCCCTATATCGATGAGCTCTCCCAGAGAGTCCTGGAGACGTTCAGCCTGGTGTCACTACGCGATACAAGATGACCTAAGACCTACGCGACAATCATTCCATACAATCATTTCTATTCTTACCTTAGTAGGGAGGCCGAAACATGAGCATGCAGCGTCTGTGAGAGTGGTGCACTGGGTGGGGGTCAGGAGCTCAGCCTTGTCACCCTGGACCAACCACCTGTGTGTCAGAAACTATACATTGTAAGACATCAATGTATATATATATATATATGTATATTTATAGCAGCAATAAGGAATATGTCAAGGTATCTCATATGATTCCTCCGTTACCTGAGCCTTGCCAGGTTGTTATTGTATGGCACAAGTCTAGGCCAGTGACCCTGGGGGTGAGTGCCTAAGGGAGAATAGGTAACACAGCCAGTATAGAGCAATCTCATATCAAACATGAAGAATTTGTACATACTAGTACACATATATATATATAGTGAAGTGAAATACTGATTGCCACTCACGTTGTCTGTGATGAATGACTGCAGATGCCTGGCACTGTTGACGTCCTTGGTTCGGTCAATCAACCTGGAAGTGAGAGAGAGACACACTACACGAGCAATATGCATAGAAAATAGAGTCAGCCATAGAAGAAGCCATTACCTTGCAATTTTGACAATACAGTCCAGTGTAAAGGGTAACAGTCCGTATCTCCGGGTCTCCTTCAATTGACCAGGGGTCAGGTGCCTGTCTGGGACCTGCATGATAAGAGTATCTCAAAAAGAGAAGAAGAAAAGAGTCTTATGAACATACACATTTATGAACAATACATATACAACCTGCAAAATGGTTCTGACTCTTGTATACATTCGTATATATCTATTGATTCATAATACCTGAAGCACCGCTCTGATTGCTGAGCACTCTGCACCCCTTGCAATCAGCTCCCTTACAGCGGCGTCTGAAAGGTCAGCAGAAGCACAATATACACGACAGGATATACATAGAAGATACACGAAAAAATATATGAGATATGAGTGCGAGGGTGTACCTTCGGGATCATAGACCTGGTCTGGCCTATAGAGCTTCCCTTCCACTGAGACGAAGGCCAACGACTTGATCCTCTCTATGGAAACCTTGGGAACATGTTTCACCTGCTCCCAGCCTTGGGTCAATTATGAAGCAGTTACGAAGTGTGTAGGACCATATTTTATAACTCATTATATAACTATAACTATAAATATGGTAAGAATGACAATTATATCCTTTGAATACCTGACTGTCTCTTTGCCTTCCTGGGTGCCTTTCTACCCTTGGGTACACCAGTCTCAGAGGGGGTGAGGTACAGCCAGATGCACTCAATCTACGGGGTCAGATATATTCCAAGATGTCTTGATGATAAAGAAAGAGATTGATAGAGTGCGGAAGACACAGAGGTCGAATATGAGGGAACAATCGAATGGCTTATGTTGCGAAGAATGAGAGACATGGGGTTAGTACATACCTGCCACCTCTCGAGAGGATCTCCCCCTTGACTGATTGGCTTGGGAAGGTTCTTCATTACTCTCTGCAATTAGATATTATAGCGAGAAGAGGGGGGAGGCACTTCATGGAGGAATCCAGGTAGAGGAATATGTTTTACACCCAACCTGCAAATACTCTTCCGCGGTGAGTCTGCTGAAGTACCCACTCAAGGCAGGTACCAGCTCCAAGGGTATGCCGGTCTCGTCTATGCATATGGCAGCAGATGGGTGGATGTACTCTGATGGAATGCCAGGGGGACATAACCTGAAGGTTGGAAAGAGAGGAAGACACAACGATAGGAGACATTATGTAATATCATATGTAAAGACTATTGTAGGTATAGAGCACACACCTCGTGACTGTGACATGCTGTGTCAGAGCGTGTCTCTCCTCACTACCCATCACAGGCCACACCTGGGGGTAGGGGTGGAACACTACTACTAGGCCACCTGCTTGTACTACCTGAAAACAACATATCAGTATCCATAAGTAATGTGTTTTCCACCCAAATCATACCTTCAGAGACCAAAATGCTGGCTTCTGCAGTGTCTTGACACCTGCACCTGGGTTGAGTCTATTCAATACATAAAAATATAATACTGCAATGGATACACTACAATGAGTTATAAGGAACATTCCTAAACCAGTGTGTGAGAGAAGGAACACTCCGTACCCAGTATCAGTCTGACTATGCTGTCAGCTGCCTCAGGCCACTCTGCCATGTGGGCATCCTTCAGAAGGGTCACAATGTCAGCTGCCTAGACATGAGAGTGCTAAGAGATATAGGCAGCAAACTGATATACATACTCATATGTGTATATGTGTGTTGGTACCTTGTGGATGAAGGATCTCCCTGCCCTAGCCAGGTTCTCTCTCATGAACAGAGGGGGTGCCTCATCTGGTGACACCACACTGACCCCACTCCTCCTGACCTCATCAACGACAGGGGGGGAGGACAACTCACTATGGGTAAGAGGGGAATACATGAGCAGATTAAGGAATGATATGCACTAGAATATGAGTGTGACCTCATCAACGACAGAGGGGGAGGAGAGCTCACTAAGAGTATGACAGAGAGTAGTAAGAGGAGTTATAACATATACATTCAGTGTATCCTATGTATCAACCAGTAGCCCACATGTATATGCTCATGAATGCCCTCACCTTGGTAGCAGCACCACATCTGATGCCTGGCAGAATGCCTGGAAGTGAGAAGTGATATATAGGGGAAGAGATGTCACAGAGAGGGAGCTAGCCATGCAGCCTACAAATACATTGAGATAATGATACCCACCTTAGTGTCAGAAACCAATGGGTGCTTAGATACCCTCCCCCACAATGCCATAGGAATGGCTGTGCCCAAATATACTAATTAAATACAAATATATATACCTTAGTGTCTGACACCAGTGGATGTTTAGCCACCCTGCCCCAGAATGCCTTCAGGAATGGCTGTGCCCATAGATACTGTACATATATATATATATATATATAACATTTATACCTTAGTGTCGGATACCAATGGGTGCTTAGCCACCCTCCCCCAGAATGCCCTCAGGAATGGGTGTGCCCAGGATGGAGTGTGGACAGGGTCAGGGAACCGGGAGTACAGGGAGGTCACGGCCTGGGGGTTAGGAGGACATATATATACTTACATATATATATATATTGTGTATACATACAGGTATACCTCTGCATCTGCGGGGTTTGTATCCCTGAGTGCCAGCATGAGTGCCCTCTCCAGTGCCAATGGACATGCATCTAGGAGCATGGCCTTGTTCCACTGGACCTGAGGGTTAGGAATATAACTTATATACAATACTAATAGAGAGAGCAAGAGAGAGCAATCCAGCAGCATAGCCTTGTTCCACTGGACCTGGGTAAGAAGCATAAATATGAATAGAGTGAGAGAGAGAGGGAGAGAGAGAGAGTAAAACAGCAGCATGGCCTTGTTCCACTGCACCTGCAGAATCAGATATGTATGTACAAATGCATATATATGCTTAAATATAAAGAGATAGATACAGAGAGTAAACCAGGAGCATGGGTACTCACCTCCTTTGCTGCCCTTCCGCTGAGTCCCTCCCCTATTGTGATGGATGACCTGTCACTCTTGAGGACAAAGGGAGCATCGATGAAGAAAGGTAACTGGGGTTAGACATAGAGTGTGAGAGAGAGAGGTCACTCTTGAGGAAAGTAGAGGAATTGCGATGAGGAGAAGGCCATGGGTGTAGAAGTGATATAGTACCTGCGTGTCTATCCCAAGTATTGGCAACAGGCAGTACAGATGACAGTTGGACATTGGCCTGGGGGGGATGGCTATGGTGATGTCAGTCGACATGGTCAGCTCCTGATGGTAAAAGGGGGTAGAGGGAGAGAGAGAGAGAGAGAAATATGTCTTACCTCTGCGAGTGGTTTGAGACTGGCCGGGGACGCCTTCCCAATACAGTACTTGCTGCTGTCCATAGTCTCTCCTGTACCCTCTGCATTAATGGTCACAGTGTCTATGGTCCTATAGCCAGGGGTGTCTGTTCTGGTCACTGACACTAGACGCCTAGCACCATTGCGCCTGTGCTCATAGACAGTCACACGCCTGACATGCCTAGGGGTCTGTATGTGATATTGATATATATATACACGCCTGACATGCGAGGTGGTTAGTGAAATATATAACTATATATACTAATAATGGGTGTAATACAGAGGCTATGCTAATGGGGTACCTTGTAAACAGCAGTGTCCTCTCTGCTATAGCAACGAACGGCAGTAGCACTTCCTCTCTGACCTTGGCAGGAGAGATGGCATCGCCTGGGGGTTAAGATCATACAAAATACACATATGTAGATGCATCACAAGAAATGACACTGGCAGAGTGACTTGGGTGAGGTGGACCGGAGAATTAGCGGGCTCCGGGAGGGGGGGGGGGGGTAATAGGTGTAATTGTACTATATTCACAAATACCTAGCTCTGACTCCTTTGTCCTGAGTGGCAGCCTAAAGAGAGTACATTCCCTGGGAGTTAAAAGGACTATTCACTGACACAGTACAAAATTCAAATATGAATATCGTCACTTACCTACCCTCCCGGCAACATGCCCTTGTCATTGAATCTCTATATACACACATACTTAAAGTAAACTCGGTATAGTATATATATATATATATACCTGTCATCCCAGCCACATGCCCCTGTCACAGCCGATGCGGCATCTAGTGTATCACTCAGTCTAGCCCTGACAGAGGGGTCATTCATAAGGATGCGCTTGCCTGAGGTCAGGATAGGCTAATGCATGCCTGTACCCAATTCACAGAAGTCAGGCAAGCAGGGTGCGTAATAGATCCACACCTGTTACCCTCTCCCCATTGGCCCCCCTGAAGTGTGTCTCCATGGGGTCTAGGTAGCCAAGGTGGTATCCCTGGGGGTCAATGGGATATGATATCGGGGGGGGGGGGGGGGGGGGGGGGGGGGGGGGTCTGGTATTGGTCCTGCCGTCCCTGACCAGTCCTCCGACAGCCACATGCCCCGTCAGGCAGAGAGACGGGAGAGGCCTGAGAGGTCAAGGCTCAGTAGGTGCGCTAGGAGCTACACTATACTAAGTATATATATACTATATATATGCATTCACTTATACGATACCTTCCATGCCCTCACCTACCCGTTTGTGTCAGACCCCTCACCCCAGGGCCTCAGAGGCTGATGTGACCGGGTCCAGCGACGACTACTCTTACACAGATGAGACAGATGAGACCAGAACCCACGACGCGTCAGACAGAGACATAGGTGGGACAGATGGATCCAGTGTATCTGTATCACCCTTCCTCTCCCACTCACCCTTAGTGCGCACAATGCCTGGCCCCCAGCTCTCCTTCTCCGCCTTTGCCGCCAACCTCAAGTCCAACCCCTCCTGCACATTCTCCCCGGCATCCCTGCCATCTGGTATGCACATACTATATATGTGGTATATATGTGTGTGTGCGTGTGTTTGATGCCTTTCCTCTACTCCATACGACCCCACCGTGTGTATCCGTTCTCCTGTCCTGACCCCAGGCATCAACCTCCATCTCTGGATGGGGGCCAAGCAGAACCCCCACGCCATCGTCACTCATGAGTCCCAATGGGGGCCCGCCCTGCCAGGTATCAGCATCTGCATCTGCATCAGCATCAGTATCGGTACAGACATCTGAAGCCAGTGTTGTCTCTCCTCTGACAGCTCCAATACTACTCTATATATGAGATATACCCCCACACTGATACTGACACTAGGTGCAGTCAGGGTCTTCCCCGAGCCAGGCGTGTTTGCCACCCCAGAGGACTGTGCCAGGCATGTAGAATGATATATGGTATAAATATATATACATGATATATAATATATGATGATATGTGATGTATGATAAATGATAAATATATGATGGCCCATGTACAGTGGCAGAATGGGTCTCTGCCCACATCTCCGGATGACATATATGAGATCCTAACCTGCAGGCTCTTTGCTCCTGAGGAGGCCCACATGGCTACGAGGGCCAGCAGACGCTTCAACGCCCATGGCCTAGTGGAGGTGGGTGCATGCTGGTCCATACTGATACTGATACTGACTCTCCCCGTTGCAGCCCCCCCCCCTCCCCCTCTGTACCCTCTGTACCCTCTATACCCTATGTAACCTCTATACCCTCTGATGCCGCAGGATGTGTTCAAGCTTGTGCTGTCCTATGTGGATGCCAAGGAGGAGACGCCCCTCTCCATCGGCCCCTTCGATCTGCCCCCCTCTGCCCTTGACTTCATAGGTGCTGTATCATACGTCTATGCACTGGATGTATGAAGGGAGTGTCTGTTTGTAGACACCATGCCCCTCTCTCGTGTCACCCCCAACCACCCTCACCCCAGGCACCGCCTCCCCGCTGGGCCTTGCCCCCCCTCCCTATGACCCCGAGGCCCCTTCTGCCATGTGGGTACAGTCCCAGTGTGCACAGCTGGCACGCAACGTGCAGGTTGGCCTCTCATTCAACATTCAATATCCATGTTCATGTGGAATTGTTTAGTATTATCGGCATATGCAGTGTATCCCTTTACTCTCCTCCCCCTACCCCTAGGCGCTGCAGAAGGCCGTTGCCGTCATGGCCCCCAGGCACCCAGCCGCCAAGCCGTCCTCCGCCGTTAGGATGCTTGATGTGCTGGAGTCGGTGCCATTTGCAGTGTACTCCGCAGGTGATTAATTCATATCACTATATATATTGTGTATCTAAGATATACACGATATACCGTACACATCCTCACCCCCTCCATGCCTGACCCCCAGTGGAAGCAGGTGTCCTGATTGCGGTCCCCCCCCTCACCCCCCCTCGCGGTGTGGATGTGATGGCACTAGCCCTGGACACAGTCACTGGTGCCATAGAGAGTGGCCTCAGCGCAGGTGCCACAACCCCCCCCCCCTTCCCCTCTCTCTCCAATACATACTGGACATTATACATACCTCACCCCCAGCTGGAGCCTTCTCCGGCCCCACCCTAGATGCCACCCAGTTTGGCAATGAGGCCACGGGCTCAGGTGGGGATTCATTGTTACATGCTTCATTCTCTCTCTCTCTCTCTCTGTCTCTATCCCCCCCCCCCCCCCCCCCCCCCCCCCCCCCCCCCCCCCCCCCCC
>BDIP01000041.1:0-11510 GCA_003568945.1 Kipferlia bialata
ATACTGATACTGATACTGATACTGATACTGATACTGATACTGATACTGATACTGCTACTGATACTGATACCCCAGGCCATCAGGTTCTGTGTGCCCTATGCATCTGCTGGTACCGAGCCTGCTCCATTTGCGGCAGATGAGAGACACACTGAGACGGTATGAAAACCTTATCCACACTATCGCGCATGCACCCCAGTAGGGTATAATCAACCATTAATTACTGAGATTGGTAGTGTCTTACCGTACTTTACCACACCGTAGCAGTACAGTCAATGATACCAGGAGTACCAGTACGTTGTGATGAAGTGCCCCAAGTTAGTGTTTGGATGGTCCATGAGCCCCTGTTGGGGACAGACAGGGGGCGGAGGGCCTCTGTACCAGGCCAGCAACAGAAACAGGTGAGTCCTACTCCTACGGCGCGTAGAGTCAGTGGCGTCATAACTGTTTCTTTTTCTCTGACCTGCTCTCCCCCCAGCCTGTCTGGCCAGATGGAGATGGCCGTGTCTGCATCCCTGGCCGCAGAGTGCGGCATAGCCTCTGAGGGGCACCCTCTTAGGGCAGGTACCTACAGCTGCAGTGCAGAGCTCCCAGAGGTGGAGGCGGCAGTGCTGGCGGAGAGGCACACCAGACTGGAGACTGCCGCAAAGACAGTGGGCCAGACATACACTCCCCCTGCGCCTGTGTCTCCTGAGGGACCTGGGGGTGCAGCGGGGAGGGGTATGTTCGGTGGAAAGGGAGGGAGAGGAGGCAGAGGGGGTAGAGGACGCTCCAGTGTGTCAGGTGGGTGGTACCCTGTATTGTACTGTACTATGGCATTGTCTTGTACTCTTTGGCTCTCCATTGATACTGATGTCAAGTCGACCTCCATGTAAACAGCCGCACCTGCACCGATCTCTCTGCGTTCTGTGTCTGCATCGGCATGACAGACCCTGCAACTGAACCCTTTGATCTGCTTCCCCCCTTCAGTCCCAAGTATGCGGCGGGACAGAGGTACACAGCCTCTGTATGTTGTATACTTTACTGTGTGTGAAATGTATCTGTGAGCAGTACAACGCACCCTTAATCCTCAGGACCCCCTTTGAAGTATCGTGTAGCATCAGCGCTGGTTCTGGGTCCTACTTCATGTCCAACATGAGGGCATACACCCTCAAGAGGGGCCAGGTAGTGGTGCCTGGCATGGACTGGACCAGACAGTCAGGTACATGTAGAGCGAATCACATCCTTCCGCCATTTCTGTGTATGAGGTCACGATATTTGGTATAGTGTATGTGTAACAGAGCCTAATGTCAGGTGACTCCGAGGTCTCTGTGTTCAGTGGCCATGCCTCCATGACATTCACATGCAAGGTGGACGGGTGCCGCAAGACACAGGTAGGCCATACATGTGTATATTCATGAGTATGTGCATAGATATTGCACTAACTTCATCACCAGTATCTAGTCTGTTATCTTGGTCTCTCCTCCTCTCTTACTCCTAGCTGACCTATGACGGCAATGGCCAGGTGACCCTGAGTGCCAATTCCAAGGAGGCAGTCAGAGCCATGGGGGCACTAGGTGAGAATAGAGTGGTTCTAGTACTACACTCAAGTACACTCACACTCACAACCCCTCACACCCAGGTGTCAACACCAGTGCCTTCCCCCCCTCCACCTTCCCCCTGCTCTCTGGCAATGGGGCAGAGGGTGGGGTCAGCATGGAGTTCAGAGCATGTGGGGCTGAGGGTGCTGACCCAGCAGACATGTACCGCATACCCACATGGGACATGGTGGAGTCCAGGGTGCTAGGGGTAGACATGCAGACACTCATGAGGCGCAGACAGGTGGGACAGGGGGTATAGACATGTTATAGTATGAAGAGAGTATTGGTCCATGTACACTGTATTCTGACCCCCAGCAGTGTGAGGCAGATGGCACCCCAGACCTCAGGGACCACTGTGTACACAAGGCACAGGCCATGGGAGAGGGTGCAGGCCAGGCTGGGATGTGCACACTCATGGGATCAGTGGGTGTACCCATGGGATACAAGGCAACGCCTAGGTGGGTGGTGTATCACTGTACTATATATATACTGATAAGTGTGTGTATGTATGCACTCTCTCTGACCCAGCTGCATCGGCATTCCTCTCTTTGGTATGAGGAGTGTGCGTGTGTCAGGTGCCACTCTCCGCACCCTGCAACACAGTGACACACCCCTCCTGTCTATCCTGGACCTTGACATGCACCTAGTCGATACAGAGTGGATGCAGGACACAGTGGGAAAGAAGCAGTACCAGCTCGAGCAGGTATCTGTCTTTGTATTTGTGTTGCGATTTTTTGTCTGTGTATTCGGCCTCATGTCAGGATGTTCAGGTGTCTCGCAACGGCATGACCCACGGGCCTGACAGTGAGCAGGCCCAGAAGGCCAAGCCTGTGCCTGTACGCATACCCGTTCGGGTGTGTCTGACAGACGACATGTCACAGCACGTTGGACACCCCATCGACATGGGAGGGGAAGGTGGGGGTATTGAACTATGAACTCCACATCATGGAGTACTTTGGAGCCTGCTGCCTCTCACCCTCAGCCATCCCAGGGTCGGCGGGGTCCCCTCTCTTCATGCCGTTTACTGTATCCAGCCTCCTCCGCCATGTGGGTGCTGTGCCCCAGGCTGAGTCTCCCTTCACCGACCTGTCATACGATAGGAGTGGGGTCTATGGGGACCTGAGCCTGGAGACACAGACCCTCTCCCTCACTCTACCCCTCTCTGCACCATTTGCAGGTGCCCCTTGGGAGGGAGAGAGGACGGTGGAGACCCGTGCGTCAGTGGGTGTGGTGCTGGCTGTCTCCCTGTCTGGTGACTGTACCTCACTGACCATCACCCTGAGGCCATCCTCTGCCCCTGAGGGTGTAGAGGCTGAGGCACAGTATGCACAGGCCAGGAAGGGCAAGACCAAGAAGTCCAAGAAGCAGCTCAAGCACGAGCAGAATGTCCAGAGAAACAGGTGGGGGTGGGTAGAGAGATAAGATAGCACTCTTCTCTCTTCTCTTATGGCTGTACGTATACTCCATTCTAATTGTGTGGGCATGCCTTCTGTGTCTGACATGTAGGAAGAGGTACCACAGGGAGAGAGGCATCGACCCCGAGGACGACCTCAGGATCAGACACGACGATGAGAAGGCATCTGATGAGGTACAGGGGCAGGACGGCGGAATGTCTTAATATAGTATTGTGTATAGTATGGTATGATATATAGTGAATGGTTAGAGAGTCTGCGCGTCAGAGTAGCGATGTACACTACTGTAACCCCCTTCCGATGGCTGCTGACCCCAGGAGACCACCAATGACATGGACGAGTACATGGAGGGGGAGGACTACTAGGCTGGTGGGAAAAGGAGGATGCGGGAGCTATTCAAGAGTGCTCGTTAGATACAAATAGAGGGCATTGTCATGGAATGCTAGTCGCCCATAGTTACTATTCAGCCAGTTCATGTACTTAGATACAGAAGTCTATTTTGTGTCTCTTTCAGCTGGTGACATCGTTTACGTGACCAGACTATATAGTTCCGCATCACACCCTTGACTCAAGGGCCTTGAGGTTATCCATTTGATTGTCAGGAACCAAAAGCGTGTAGCGGTCATCATTCTAAGCGTGACGAACGCAAATGGGCACAAAGCTGCTCTTTTCAAGTCCGCTACACAGTATGAATCACATTCTACTTGCTTTACTGTGTGTCTGTGGCCTGTGTGTGGCTTCTTCCTCCTCTTCTGGCCTTGGAGGGCGTCTTACAGCCTCCTCCCCCACCCACACCAAGGATGAAGACATCACGTGGTACACCTCGAGGTCAGGCAGCGTTACCCTAGGTGGTGACTCTGACTTCATGGGCCTCATCTGCCCTGGGATGAGCTCTGTGTCTGTGGCGATGACAGTCTCCCTCATGAGCATGTACGACACAGGCGTAGACTATGAGCTGGAGATCGGCGAGGCATACGGTATCAACGCAGACGCCCACTACATCTCTGACGACGCCGACATCCTGTATGAGTTTGAGGGTGACAACTTCCGTAGTATGGAGATGGTCTTTGAGATGCAGAGCGACTCCAACTGTATCGTTGTCGGGTACTGGAGTGACAGTGGGGTCACTCTTACACTCGACTATGGTGCCCCATCCTCTTCCAAGGGCACCGCATTCACAGTGGTAGTCGTGGTGGCAGTCCTGCTTCTCCTAGCCCTGCTTACTGTCTCCTACCTGCTACACAAGGCCAAGACCTCCAAGCAGGCCCCCGCCCTGGCCCCCCCCTCAGCCATGCACTTCAACCCCATCCATCCCGCAGCCCCACAGCTGGCACCAGTGTATGTGCACCAGTAGGGCTAGGTCTATACAGCTATACTGCAGAGAAAGACATGAGGGGGCAAGCTCCTAAACAGCTCTAGTGTGAATAAACATAGTGTCCTGTTGCAAAGTGAATGTCACAAGACAAGTATGACCAGTGGTTACAAGAATCATAATCAGAAGAAATGAGTCTGGATAGCCTATTGATGAATGCACCAACCGCACACACTCTATTTATGGGCCTCCTACCAAAGCAGGTCTCACATTGAGTGATAGCTGGTCCCGTGCGCTCCATATACTCTGATCAGATGTGTTCAACTGGTTAGTGAAAAAGGGTCCAGAAATTGTGTTTCCGTAGCGTGTAGGCCAACTTGTCAATGAAAAGCTGCCATTTGGCCTCTTTTCGACCGAATTTGACCAGATGAAGCTGATTCTCTGCTGTCTGCTGTGTGTTTGCAGCCTGTGCATGGCCAATACCCTTGCCGACACCCGTGCCATGCTTGTGGAGGCTGCCACCAGCACCAAGGCACCCCACGAGGATGATGACGGCGTCATGTGGTACACCAACAGCTACGACGTCTTCACCCTGCCCGCCAACACCACCACCACGGCCCTGATCTGCCCCGACGCCAAGGCCGTGTCTCTGATCTTTGGTGTCACCGAGGTGGCCAAGGGGGAGGACTTTGACTACAGCCTCAGTGTGGGTGAGGTGTCTGGGGTGGTTGCCAAGACGTACAGCACGGCCGACGCAGAGATCATGTACACCTTCGAGACCAGCGACATCGACGACGCCGACGTGGGGTTTGAGCTGGAGAGCAAGGACAACTGCCTCGTGGTCATGGCCAGCAACGGGGAGGACGTGTCTGTGTCTGTCGAGTACACCAAGGCATCCACCACCACAGTCATACTGGTCGTGGTGTCCGTGATAGCAGTCATCCTCCTCGGTGCTCTGGGTGCTCTGTGTTACATGCTGGTCAAGGCCAGGAGGGTGCCCAAGGCCAGTGCAACAGGGCCTCAGGAGGCACCAGTGACTACTACCCTCTAAGCTCTCCAAGTCTCTCTGTTATGTCTCGTCGTCCTGATTCACGTCCACATGTGAACTATGAATAGAAGAAACTCTGTATCTGTGGCTGTGTATGCACTAATATGTGCAATATGAGGCATTTCCACGATATATATAGAATATGAAGGTCGTTTCCAGTTCATTGACGAACTGCGTGTAGGGTCCATTTCAAGCTCTAAGACACTACTAGGATATATTTTAGACTCGTACGAGGTCAAGTGTACTTAGGAGCGTGTCTCACCCACTCAAACTCTCGTTTTGTTTTAGTATTCGGGTGATTGCTGGACGTTGGGGTCCCAACAGCTAGACCCTTAGTGCAAATTTCTGTCAAGCGTGTAGAGGTTTCACGTCTAGAAACTTGTCATCAATGCCTCTGGCTTTCTCTTTTCGACCAGAAAGCCAGTATGAAGCTCTTTCTGACATGTGTTCTGTGCCTGATTGGCCTGTGTGTTGCCACTTCCCCCCTTGATGCCTTTTCCAAGAAGGCTGAGATCGAGATTGAGTGGTACACGGACAAGTCCGGCTCCTTCACCGTTCCTGGTGGCAACGAGGGCACCGTGATGTTCATTTGCCCTGGGACCAAGAGCGTGGCAGTGACATTCACCCCCATCAGCACGGGGGATGACGATAACTACGTCATCACCCTGGGAGAGGTGACAGGGGTCGATGTAGATGCCAAGACAGTCTCTGAGGACACCGAGCTGATGTACAACATGAGCTCAGACGAGGTATCTGGCCGTGAGATGGAGTTTGGCCTTGACGACAAGGACAACTGCCTGATGGTGGTATTCACATCTCAGGCCGACCTCTCTCTCTCCGTGGAGTATGGCAACGGTTCCACCACCCACATCTTCCGCAACCTCATGGTTGTGTTTGTCATCCTGCTGGTGGCTGCCATGGGTGTCGTGTATGCCCAGCTCGACAAGGCCAAGAAGCAGCACCAGCCCAACAAGCTGGCAGAGACCGAGACCAACAAGGTCCCTGCCGTGTAGGGTGTTGAGTATTAACTGGAATAGACTGTCTTAAGTGTGCGCATGGGATTTCTGGTGAGTGTCTAACGCATTAATTGCCTAATGCCCTTAACATACAGTGGTATATTCTCTTCAGAATATCAACACTAAGCATAAATGCACAATGTGATGAAGAGGTGTTCCGTGTAGGCGACAGAAGAGACTCCAAATTTACAAATAGCATACTGTTACCAATTCATCTTCACACCAAGTTTCAAGCGTAACTCCACCATTCTGCTGAGTGGTAGAGCCAGTGACTTCTAGAGGATTTGTCACAGTGAATGACACACAGGAGTTGCACTCAACTAAACCCTTCGTACAAAAATAGTACCTATTCATTATCGTGTCAGAACTGTGTTCTGTCAGGTGTATCCTCTCCTCAACTACTAGGATGGCAGTGCCCTCTCGGCCGCCTGTAGCGGCACCTGCTGACACATGGTTCCAGTACCTCAACAAGGTGGCAAAAGAGACGGACTACTACCAGTATATTGCCACTGAGTATGAAGCCTTCTTTGCTATACATCCCCAGTGCTACTTCTTCCACGTCATCCTGGCCCAGAAGGCCCACAAGGCAAGGGGGGTGGATGCAGCCCTTGCTGTATTCGATCGTGCTGTTCGTATGTCTCCCTTTGACAGTGCCCTGTGGCAGGAGTATGTCAAGTATGCTGGGGAGCACAGACCCTGTCTGAAGACAGACCTGCTCAGACGGGCACTGGGAAGAGTAGGTACGGATATTCATACTACTACTGGGCATATGTTGTCTATCCTCTATCCGCCCTTATTCCCTTGGGTCAGCTGCTGGATGATTTGTCACTTTCTCCTGGATTTGCCTACTACCTCTGCACTCTCTCTAATCTATGAAGCAACAGCCCAAAATGTTACCACACCAACTCCATCAACATACCCCCCCCCCCCCCCCCCCCCCCCCCCCCCTCACCCCCCCCCCCCCCCCCCCCCCCCCCCCCCCCCATGACTGTCTTCTAACAGTAGTGGACATATTCCTCCTATATCGGTGTCCCCCGTCTCCATTGTCCCCTGTCTGCGTGTCTCTGGAGTAATCTCCTTCCCTCATGCATAGAGGGGAGTGGTGTTTAATAAACAGTGCATATATGTCAGTAATTGAGCTCCATGTGGAGGCTAAGGATCACTGAAAAGGGGTCTAGCCAGTGTAAAAGGGGTCTGGAGTTCCAAAAAAGTCGCGCGATGTCGCGAGGGTGAAGTCGGCAACGTCGGGGCCGACGTCGCCGACGTTGCCGACGTCGTGCCTGCCCATCCCTAGTCCCAGCCCACAGGAGGGTGTATCAAGTGGCGATACACCAGCACTATTAGTACCCTCGCTCATCCTCTGTGCTCTACACAGAGTGTCCTTGTTTATATGTCTTCGCCAGTGGGTTTGGTTTGATTCTGGCGATGGGTGGTAGTATAGTAGAAAGGTGTGTATACTGTGGTGCGAAGAGGGGTTATGTCAACAGTGAAGACATCTTTCGGGAGTCCCGAATCGGGACGATAAGGGTGAGGGTATACAGTTTCTCTTCAGGGTAGCACTCCTTCTCTAAGCCCAGTTCCTGGACAGCTAAGGTAGCCGCTATTGACTATATACTCAGAGGCAATACATATTAATGACCTGTGTTCATATATGGTTGAGGGACATAGAGGCAGATTGAGGCAGAATCAGGACGCTGCAACTAGGGCTGTTCTCCTCTCTGCCACATAATCATCTGAATATACTTCCATTCGACAATTCTGAACTCGATGGAATATCGACCTAGCAAGGATGTAGCACTATGTCTGGGGGTAGACTGAGGTACAAAGATGGCTCATGGCACAACCCCACTCCACTGAGTGAGAGTATGGAGAGAGTGGCCAGGGTGAGAGAAAGGCTTGAGAAGTGAGTGGATGGAGACTGGGACTGGAGAAATAGAGAGACATACAGTATATCACATACTCTTATCTACGTATGCATATTATGGAGTGAGTGGCCAGGGTGAGAGAGACGCTAGAGAGCTGAGTCGAGTGTGGTACAAGAGAATAGACAGACGCACTGTTATTGTATCAATCTGATATATGAGAGATAATGCTGCATCAGAAATTCTGATTCAGAAACCATAATACAACAGGTTAATGTCTTCTTGACAACAACTCTATCGAAGAGTTAGTATCGATTGTAACATGAAATACATAGGGGGAACACAATGCATTCTATATGTGGAGATCGCCAATTCAACCAAACAATAGGTGAGATACCTTCACTATATCTATTTGACCATCACCATCAATACACCCTCTTCTATGAGTATGTCACTCAACCACTGAGTCTCTCTCACACACCCTACTCTCTCTCTCAACCTCCTTACTCTGGCTGTGTCTCCCTGTTGGGCATCAGCTTGTGCACCATCTGGGACATGTGGCAGGTGCCTGAGGGGTTAGTCAGAGAACTATAGAGGTATAGTATAGAGGATAGGGAGAGAGAGAGAGACTGCGGCATCTGGGACATGCCTAGGATTAGTATATATATATAGATACACACACACACACACACACACACACACACATACATGTATACATATATATACCTACATAGATGTCCTGGGGTCATTTATGAATACAATGCGCCAATACACAATTGATATACACATATATATACATACATATATATATATATAATATAGAGAGAGAGAGAGAGAGAGAGAGAGAGAGACAGAGAGAGAGAGCGCTTGTGCACCATCTGAGTTATGTGGCAGGTGCCTGAGTGATAAGTATAGATAACTAATATACACATGTACAAATATATAGAGAGACAGAACCACAAGTACACACTCACCCATTGCCCCCATCTTGGCGAATGACTTTGCCAGTCTAGGATATATATATATATATATACATATATATATAGAGAGAGAGATATAGAGAGAGTGCCTATCTATATACACATATATAAATCCACTCACCCATTGCCCCCATCTTGGCGAATGACTGTGCCAGTCTGAGGAAGTCACCGGCCTCGGCCTCCTCAAGGACCTGGGCCTGGGGGGTGGGTGGTTACACTAAGTATATATACAAATATGTGTAGAAAATGGATATATGTTATATATTCATCCTCAAGGACCTGGGACTGGGGTGAGGGTATACTTAGAACATATATGGATAGTATATAGTATAAAGTTTATATATATATTAATATAGTTGGTATATATATACATATACATATGCAAATTAGTACAATACTTGACTAGTCCCTATATGCTCGAATGACTAAACAATAGTGTCTCTGGGTGTTAGTACACTCACCTTGAGGAACCACTTGAGGACACCCCGTATATGTATATATATGAATATGTATATATATGAGTGTGGGTGCGGGTGCGGGTGTGTCTAAATGTACACTCACCTTAAGGAACCACTTGACCAGACCCCCGAAGAAGGGGTCCTTGGCCTGACCGGCTAGGTCGAGGGCCTCGACGTACATCCTATAGTTAGCTATATACATAAGCATACTGTACATATACTATAGTATATGTACATATTTGTATATATATATATACATCCTGTATAGCTATAACCGGCAAGGTCAAGGGCCTCGGCGTAAATCCTACGGGTTAGAAGCATATATATAGTGTATTGATCTAATTCTATATTGTCAACTATAGTATATGTATCAATAGCAAGGTCAAGGGCCTCGACATACATCCTATAGTTAGCATAATGCATATAATACATATACTATAGACTAAACATATACTATACTATAGTATATGTACATATATGTATATACATACTCATCCAATATAGCTATGAGTTGCAAGGTCTAAGGCCTCGACGTACATCCTACGGGTTAGTTATATACATACACCTATACTATGTTCTTATCATATACTATAGTATATACATACATATATATATATATATATATATAATTATATATATCCGTCAGACAAGCTAGGTCAAGGGCCTCGACGTACATCCTACGGGTTAGTAATATACATACACCTATACTATGTTCTTATCATACTATAGTGTATAAATATATACATATACCTTGATGTCATTGCCTCTCTGGCTATGAATGCCTCTGCGCAGGATATACACTAATATATATATATATATACACAACCATATATATCATATACTTAGTCATCCTCTATATGTCCATTAATATACCTGGATGTCATGGCCTCTCTGGCCACGAATGCCTCAGCGCAGGATATGGTGTCGATGAAGGTGGCGGGGGAGGCAGGGAGAGACTCAAAGGTGAAGGTACCGCCCCTGAGAGTGAGATACAAAATATATATATAGAGAGAGATATATAGAGAGAGAGGTAGAGAGAGGAAGGGGAGGCAGGGAGGGACTCAAAGGTGAAGGTACCGCCCCTAGGGTTAGTATGCATAATAATGTATATAGTAGTATAGTAGTGATATGTATACTTATACTCACATATATGGACATAACATATGTATATCCGTTACCTGTTGAGGAGGTGCTCCACCCTCAGGTGGCGTATCCAAATGTATATATATATATATATACTTATATAGATATGTATGCACGTATATGTCATGTTCATATATAAGTACATATGTCCATATGTATATGTATATATGAAGGATGTGCTCCACCACCTCTCATACATATACTCTACTATACTTATTAGTATATCTGTAAATAGCTATGTATCTACATATATATATATAGTACCTGTTCAGGATGTGCTCCACCACTCTCAGGTGGTGGCCCCTCTCCTCAACGGCCTGGGGGTGAGACATATATAGGGATATATGGCAGTATTTACAGACACATACACTGTATTATATGTAGAGTGTGTATGTGTGGGTGGGGGGGGGGGTGAGCATATATATATATAGAGAGAGAGAGTGAGAGAGAGAGAGAGACACTGACCTGTGCCTCGAAGAAGTCTGACAGTCCGTTCCACCCCTCCTGTCTCCACTTGACTGCAAAGGCACGGTACAGGAGCTCATTCTAGGGGTAAGAGGATGGATATGTACATTATTATATAGACATATACAAATAGAGAGAGAGAGAGAGAGTAAAGGCACGGTACAGGAGCTCATTCTGTATGTGAGGGAATGGAGTGAGGGGGGGGGGGGGGGGGGGGGGGGGAGATGGGAGGGAAAC
>BDIP01000041.1:12452-28673 GCA_003568945.1 Kipferlia bialata
GTACTTACCTTACATGTGTTCAAGGATATCCCCCCCCCCCCCCCTCCCCCATGATTCCTCTATTTGAGACTATCCCCTCTGCTATACGTCACCCCTCTCCTTCTGATGCCCAGATCCCAGAGGAGCTTGCCGCTGACCTTGTCGTTCTGAGGAGAGATGCAGCTGAGATCCTGAGGAGCAAGGACGAGGTGATCGACACCTTTGAGCAGGAGCTGAGGGCAAGGTGGGTGACAGTGATACACTGATCACTGTGTATGGAGTGTGTGCGTTGTGTCTCTGTCTCATGCCTCACCCTTTAGGGATGACGAGTACCTGCACACCCTGCAGGAGGGAGGGCAGGAGGTGAAGGACGTGCTGTCCATGATCAGAGAGACAGTGTCAGGTAGATATGCAACATCACCCAGCAACTCCCCTCCCCTCTCATCCCCTCACTCCTTGTTTGGAGTGTGTGTAGCAGATACGTTCCCATTAGTATTCTATCACCCCTCACCCCCCAGGTCTGAGGAAGGAGTACCAGTCTGCCCTGCTCAGGATCGATGATGCCTTTGGCGAGGAGAGGCAGGTATGCACACACTCTCTCTCACACACACTCTCTATAGTCTCCTTTCTCTCTCTGTCTCTGCTTTCTCTCTTTATACACTCACCCCCCAGGCCCTTGTCAGTGCCCAGAGACAGGAGATCAGGTCTCTGCAGGACGAGAGAAACAAGCAGGAGGTGGGGAGATATGCTGACATACATAGATACCCCCCCTCCCCATAATCCACCCTTCTGAATGACCGCATCCATTCCTACCTTCTCTCTAACTCTCCAGTCCACCCTGCTGAATGAGCGCATCCGTATCGTGGGTGGGTTCCAGGACACCCTTCAGGAGCAGCAAGTCAGGGACGCAGAGCAGTACAACCTCGCTAAGGTATGGATGTAAACACAGACTCACAGAATCTCTCTCTACTCCGCTGTACTTTTACTCAAAGCCCCCCCCCCCCCCCCCCCCCCCCCCCCCCCCCCCCCCTCCCCCCACTTTTCCTTTCTCTTCCCATAGCAATGTGTTTCATATTAACATTCATCTATGTCCCCTGACCCCAGGTGTTGTCTGACTGATGCTGGGTCCATGTCTGAGGTCCAGTCTCTTTGTGATGCTGTCTCAGGTGTCTCTGGCCTCACCTCTATCGACCTCAGTGGCAACCACCTCACCCATTCTGGGGCTGTGACACTTGTCTCCTCCCTGGCCGTGTCCCCCTGTATCAGTGGCCTCACCCACCTGGACCTGTCCGGCATACCCTTTGGTACCTGTGACACCCACTCAGAGGGGTATGATGCCTCGGCCCTTGAGGCACTGTGTCAGTGTCTGCTCAGGGCAGAGAGCCTCACCTCTCTCTCCCTCAACCACTGCGGACTGGACACAGAGGCAGTGGCCACGATATGCGGGGTATCTCTGTCCGCATCATTGACCGCTCTCTCCCTTAGAGGCAACGCCACCACAGCCATCCCCCCCCTCCCCTCCCACCTCTGCAGTCTCGACCTCTCAGACAACCCACCTATGGCAGACATCGCATCGTTTGTGTCGGCACTCCCACCTTCCCTCGTGTCTCTCTCTGTGTGTCTCTCGCTGTCCAGCCGGGTGTCTCCGTCTGATGTGGATGCTCTCAGGCAGATATCCCACCTCCGCTCCCTCGAGTCCCTCTCCCTCAAGGGCTCCATGGTCTCTGACCCCCACACCCTGGGCACAGTACTGTCCTCCCTGCGCAAGCTGGCTGGGTCACTGCGCCACCTGGACCTGTCTGGTGTCTCCCTCACCGGTGCTGTGTACCCCTTCTGTTCCATGTGTAGACGCCTGCGCCTCGAGTCTCTATCTCTGTCTGGCAGTCTACCTTTGACCAAGGCAGACCAGTCCCTTGTGTTGCAGGGAATCCCCCCCACCCTGCAGGACCTAGACCTCTCCCACAACACCCTCACGGACTCTAGTCTCCCTGCCATCCGAGACGCCCTGGCCCGTCTTGACAGCCTGACCTCTCTCTCCCTGGCTGGCAACTCTCTCTCCTCTGAGTGTGTGTATGCTCTGCCCCCTGCCCAGCTGACCTCTCTCGACCTATCCCATACCCTCATCACTGCACCCCCCTTCCAGTGTAGGAGTCTGTTCAATGTGATGGATCTGTCCCTCACTGGTTGCCCTCTGTCCTCTACAGGCAGACAGGGTATGCTGAACAGGCTATACACCCTGTGTGCCACCTCTGAGGTGTCAGCACATACCCCTCTATGCCTCTCCCTATCCAGTGATAGACTGCAGCACAGGCACCGCACACCCATACCCTTGGGCCTCAGTGACGCGTGCATATCATCTCTGCCGGTGGGGTCTCTTCACCTCCAGGGAGAGGCACTCCTGGCTAGTGATGTCGCATGTATTGTTGGGTGTATCAGGGCACAGCGGACACTCACGTCCCTCTCCCTCCAGGGCTGCTCTGTGAGTGACATCAACCCCATCCTGACTGCCCTGGCAGCTGGCTCTGCACTGCACACCCTGGACCTCTCAGACATGACATCTGACACACCCATAGACTGTGAAGTGCTGGGGCAGGCACTCACGGCATGCCCCGACCTACGTACTGTCTCCCTGGCTCGTGTTGCCCTCCCCCGTGCCACCCTTGTGCTGCGTGCCCTCTCGCACCTGACGTGTCTGACCAGGCTGTGTCTCGATGGGGTGTGTCTGAGTGGGCAGGGGGTAGGTCTGGTGGCAGAGGGCCTGGGCACATGGAGGTGCCTGCAGACACTCTCTCTCTCCTGTATAGGGGGTGGACTTGACCCTGTCCTCTCTGCCCTGGGTACCTGCCCCACCCTCCATCACCTCGATCTGTCCCACAACGTCAGACACCAGCCAGGGGCCTATGATGTACTAGGGTGTGTGCAGAGTCTGCCCAGTCTAGAGACCCTCTGCCTCACAGGCACCCCAGTCGAAGCCACACCCTCTCTGGGGAGATGGAGAGGCCTCACATCCCTGCACCTAGGTGGGTATTTATTACATGTATACTCTCACACATATCTAACTGACTCACCCCCAGGTGTTGTACATGATGTCACTCCCCCAGAGACTGACCCCCTCCCTGACACTCCCCCCCTGATAGAGCAGGGACCCTCCGCCACAGACACATTCCGGTCTCTCTCTGCCTGCCCTGCCCTCCGGTCTCTCTCTGTAGCAGGGGGGGCACTGACCTCTCGCATTGGATACCACATCGGTCTGTGCGTGACCCAGTCCCCTGTGACCTCTCTCTCTCTCATGCTGGGGGGGAGTGGGGAGGGCAGCCCCAGGGTGCAGGATACTCTGGGAGGTGTGGTCAGTGGCATACTGACCGGGTTGGACAGAGGGGGTAGGCTTCTCCTGACACATCTGAAGCTGGGTGCTTCCTCCAGGTCTGACCCCTCCCCCACACCCCTCCCCAGCCTCGGACGCCTGCTGTCTCTGTGTGCAGGTGCCTCTCCCTCCCCCTCCCCTCCATCTCCGTCCTCTGTCCCATCGGGTGTGTCTGCCGGCTCATCCTACCTCACGTCTCTCGAGCTGACCCGCCTCCAGATGCCCTCCCCGTCTCCCGAGGCACCATGCGTCCTGCCCCCTCTGCTGCAGAGGCTGGTCATGGGTGGGGGGTGTTCCTCCGACCATGCTGCCGTGTCTGTGGTCCAGGCCCTGCCCCCCTCCCTCCACACCCTCGACCTCCGCAGGTGCTGCCTGTCCAGTGAGGCTGCCAGTGCCCTGCGGTCTGCTCTGACTGGCCCCTCTCCCTCTCTGCCTGTCCTGAGGGACCTCACCCTCAGCAACAACCCAGACCTCATGGCGTCAGGAGTGTTGTTCGGCCAAGGTACCCCCCTCCCCCCCACCCTGCAGCGCCTGTGTCTGTCAGACGTGGGTATGGACAGCAAGGCCACCCTGAGGCTGTGCCAGTCCATCAGACTCTGCTGTGCCCTGAGGCATGTGGTGGTGTCAGGCAATGCCCTCTTTGACAAGGGGTGTGCCATGTCTCTGGTGCAGGGTCTATCCCCCACACACACTCTGGAGTGGATACACATGGGTGCAGGGGGGGTGGCACAGAGTGATGTAGAGGGGGTCAGGGCAGAGGTGGAGGGCATGATGCCTCAGTGCAGACTCACACTCTAGTATTGTGCTGCTGCTACTACTACTACGGTCATTGCAAGCGGTACTCTTCTCAATAGACAACGATGAGTAGTATTGGATGCGGTTGATAGTGTAGTGGTTAGCGTGTAGATATGCAAGCACAAGTATAACTGACTATAACACGACGAAATCTATTGGGAACAAAACACAAATACAACACACTCACTGGTACTACACACCACTCTGGCCATCAATCACATAACATCACTGACATGGGTGCAGGTTGGACTCGACCTTGACGGCAACCTCCTGTTGAACAGGCTGTTCCCGGGTCTCTGTCTGTCTCTCTCTCTCTGCCTCTCTCTCTCTCTCTCTCTCTGTCTCCTTCTGTGTCCCTGCCTCTGTCTCAGGTATGTCGTCCCAGCCCATGGTGCCTGGGACAGGGCCAGCGCCAGTGACCACATGGCATGAGTCCCTCACCCCTTGCACCAGCCAGGCCTGCAGCTCCGACCCCTCTAGCACAGGCAGGCCAAGGTCATTCTGGGACAGGGCGTCCTCAGCGTACTCGGTCATGACCAGCTGCTCCAGCACCATACCGCACAGCCTCTCCTCCCTGGCCTGCATGTCACCCGTGACAAGGTGCACAGTACGGAGACTCCCAGGGGCAAGACCGTCCCGTTGGGCCTCGGTCTCCTCTGGTGGGGGCAAGTCCATAGTGTATGTGTCAGGGATGAGTGGCACCAGACCGGACAGCCAACCGGCCTCCTGCCTCAGTGCTCCCAGTGACCGTCTGGCCCACACGTCCCCATCTGCCAGCACCCGCATGGCACCTGTCTGCAGAGAGGCCAGGTAGCCGGGGTCACCACGTAGAGTATCTATGACCCCAGCCACCGTGGTAGGGAGGGTGGTGTTGATGGTGGTGGTAGGGATGCCCTTGCCGAGTCCCACCACATACTCAGTCTCAGCTGTGACTGCTGCCTCTATCACCCTCCTGAGGGCCTTGAGCTCACAGGTCCTAGGGGGTGAGGCAGAGGGGGGGTGACAGTAATCAGTGAGGATAGAACACCAACGCCAAGTGCCACCACAAAGACCAGTGTGATACATCGTGTAGGAATACTGTCACCAATATATCGATGTGTGTGTACCTGCGCAGTATGTGGGGCATGGCACCCGATGCCCAGAGCCTGGAGTACTGACTACACCAGTGCAGGTGGGTCTGGGGGTGAGGCAGGGGGTGACGGTACTAATGACTAAGATAGGGTGATAATGGAATCAATGATGGAGTGACGGGGTACTCTACTCCACCCACAATGGCACCACACCCCCACCTGTTTCCAGTGGTACTTGTCGTTGGTGGCATTGGGGTCCACCCTTGACATGATGCCTAGGGGGACTAGGATCTGGGCAATCTCATTGAACCGACGCCTCAGGTGGAATTTCTGGAGTCAGGATGAATTGAGTAGGCATATTGACGTCATGTACCGTTGGATGTCCTAGTGTACTACTTGTCACTTGGGGAGAATTTGATGAATCTAATCTGGGCATACTGGTAGGAGAATATGCCAAACAACTAGAATTAGTGGCTACCACCGACATACCTCGTCCAGCATCAGCAGTGTCTGGGGCTTCTTGCACAGTTCTTTGGCCAGGACAGGGATCAGCCTCACATTCTGGGGGGGTGCACGTGGCTTCTTGGGCGTCCTGGGCTTCTGCACCCTCTTGGTCTTGGCGCCCTTGAGAACGACCTTGGTCTTGGCCACCTTGACGACACCGGACTTGACCTTGGTCTTGGTCCTGGCCTTGACTGCCTTAGCAGTCTTGGTCTTAGTCTTGGTGGGGGCAGCCTTGGCCTTGGCCTTGACTGCCTTGGCCTTGGCCTTGACGGGCAGAACAGGGGTGGCATCGGCAGGGGGGCTGGGGGCTCTGTCAGCCTGGTCAGCTGTTGGAATGGGTGACTCAGTGGGCAGGGTAGGGGCTGATGGCTTGGGGTCGTCACAGGAGACGGGTCCCCAGTGGAAGCAGGATGGACCGACACTAGCAGCAGGGGTCTGGGTGGGTGGGGCATGGCTGGCAGTGGTGCACTGACGGGTGGGCCTGTCTCTCTCTCTCCTGGGACGGCGTCTCTTGGGTGGCATCTGGGGAGGGGCATCTACACCACGAGGGGAGAGACGTCTGGACGTCTTGCCACGAGGGAGAGGAGGCTCAGTCTCTGCCGGAATGGGGCCCTGGGCAGGGGGTCCAAAGAGGGATGGCCCCACTGGGGAGGCACACCTGTGCCCCCTAGCACCCATGGCCTCCACCTTGACCTGCACCATAGACTGGATGTCAGACATGTCATGGGGGTCAAACCCATCGAGCGGGGTGCCCAATCCACCTGCACTCCCAGGGTACAGGGTGGCACTGGGGCAGGGGATGGGGGAGGGGCTCCTGTCACGGCTGAGGGATCCACTGCCAGTCATGAGAGAGGGCACGTAGGTGTCATGGTCGCCCCAGGGGGTTGGGTTGTGGGGTCTCCCGTCGGATTGAATGGGGTCCAGATACACACTCAGCCTGTCGAGGAATGGGGGAGGTGCACCATCCATGGGTGCAAGAGTGGGCAGTTGGGGTGGGTAGAAGAGGGACGGTATTGGGGAGGGGGTGGGCGACACCTCACCCTGGGGGTGCAGTGAGTGCAGCGAGTACTTGGGGTTGAGGAAGGACGGGGACATGGCACATCCCAGGCCCTCCACCAACTCAGGTGCATCAGCGGAAGAGGAGCGACCTGACCGATCACCGAACCTGTTGCGGGGTTGCATCAACAGTCGGCCGTAGACAAAGAGAAGGCGGTCAACAGTATCATGTCAGACTACTCAATCCAATCTACGCGCTGACCACGATGACAAAAATAGAAAAGGGTCCGGCTTTTGGGCATGTGACAGTTACCTCTCTCTAAGATAGGCAGAGGAGGCCTATAACACATGGATGACGAGCAATTCATACGCCTAGAAGCATGGATACAGCGCTATGGAGAATTAGTGAGGTCAGTATCTCGTGCGAATATGTACATTGTCTTTCAAACCACAAGACATATGTGTAGACTGAGATATGCACTGATACTCGCTGAGAATTGTACTCGTCCCTCACTTCAGGACTCTGCCATGGATACCTAAGCTGCTGGGCTTCTCCCCTCTGGAGTCTCTTGCTGATGTTATGCCCCCTGCTCTCTTGGCTGAGGTATGAGTATACATCACACTGCCTATCTCTCTGTATGACCCCCCACCCTTAGGTCTCGGAGAGTGGTGCTGACATTGGTGTCTTCGAGGGTATCGCTCGTGCCCTTCTGACGCACCCTGGGTTCCCTGCGAGCCACCCCTCCCTACCTGTGTCTGGTATGCCATGGCTGGAGGGGTACTCACAGCAGCTGGGGGCACTGTGCGGGGACGCGCCCCTCGAGAGGTTCTACGAGTCTGATGCTACCCCAAGTGGTGATGCCCCCACCACACCCCCTCAGCCACCGGCCAAGAGGGGGGCAGGAGAGACAGCAGTGGATAGTGGGACAGATACCAGCCGTCCAGGTGCTGCAGTGTCTCCAGCTGACACCCTGTTGGAGGAGAGGGGTGCCCCTCCTAGTGGACAGGGAGGCAGGGCAAGGGGGCCCAGTGGTACAGCCAAGACGAAGCCTAGTGTGCTGGGGGTCGGTGCTAGGAAGTATGAACAGGTACAGACACTGCATTGCCCATCTGGTATTGTATTCAACCTCTCTCTCAGTACGCTGGGCGTAAGACGTACATCTCTCTCTCTTGCTTGTGTATACCCCCCCCCCACCTCTCTCCCATACTTCTCATCTCTACCCATCAGGTGTCTTCTATCGTGTCTCTTGTAGACACCGCCCTGCCCTCTCTCACGGCCATGCTGGACATAGGCAGGAAAGGATGGGCTGTAGTGCATACATAGTGTATATTGACTGTATCAATGAGTGAACTCTATCCGAGTGTCTCTCTGACCCCCCAGTGGTGTTGGGCACCTTGCAAGAGGTCTCTCCAGACCAGATAGGGTACTAGTAGCTGTGGACAGAGACCCAGCCCTTGTAGACAAGGGTAGGAGGATATCAGCAGGGGAGGACACGGGGAAGGCATCCAGGAAGGTGGGGAAGAAGAGAGCAGCAGGGAAGGGTGGTACCAGGCCTGTTGAGAGCACCCGAGCCCTGCCCGCCCTGCCTGTCTACCCCCACTGTAGACATGCTGTGTTCACTCTATCCCCAGCCAATCTGGACCTATCTCCTGTCCTATCCCAGCACATACAGGGGGGGGAGAAAGAGAGGGTGGGGCTGGTGGGACTGCACACTTGCGGGGACTTTGGGCCATGTGTGCTGAAGGTACATGATGTACACTATATTCTATATGTTGGGTGACGCACAGTACCAATTGATTGTATTCCTCCCCCATGCCCATCCCAGGCCTTCCTAGCCACCCAGGGCCTGTCCCACCTTGTGCACATACCCTGCTGCTACCACGCCCTGACCTCTGCCGGTGTGCCCCTGTCCACCCCTCTCTCTGCCATGGGCACAGTGCCTAGGGGGGAGGCAGAGCTCAGGGCATTCACGAACCTGGGTGTGTGCATGTATGGATATATATTGCTATATATACCCATATTGTATTGGAGTGGGTCATTCCTAGTTAGTCCCACCATGAGTCTAGTGTATCATCCCACCCCAGGCTGCCAGCGGTATGACAACTTCCTCGAGACTGAGGGTGCATGGACCAGACTGGTGCTCAGCAGGTGGGGGTGTGCATCTCATCAGATGACTGATATACATATATGTATGTATATTCATATACACTTCCACCACCCCCACCCTAGGCTCAGACAACATGCCCTGCAGCCACTGTTAGACACCATGCAGGGACACCTGGACAGGATGGGCTTGGAGAGGTAGGGGCATGCGTGGATGTGGGTGCTGGGTCAGTTGCTATGGCGTAAAAAGGCACACATGTATATTTGTGATACTATACTTGGGTGTCATTCCCTCACCACAGACGACTGGCGAGTGGATGCAAGTGCCGCCTGCCCCCCGGTCGTGCCTCGTTCCACGGGTATCTGGTGCATGTGTATGACAGGGTGTGTCGAAGGGTGAGTGAGGCTGGGGGCGACACCCCCCTGCCCCCCCTATCCACCCTAGTGACAGAGACCCTGCGGAGACTGGGTGTCACTCAACCCACCATTGACACCAATGGCACAGACACACCCAGCACAGACGACGCCCTCTCCTGTGTCCTATATGACCATGTGTACACCTCCCTCATCCATGGGTTACCCATGCCGTCCTTCCTAGCACTGCGGCAGACCCTCATCCTCATGGCGGCCAGGGCCACCGAGCTGTGTCTGGCCATGGATAGAGTACTCTACCTCAGACAGGCAGGGTGCACGGTGAGGGTGGGCGAGTTTGTACCAGTGGAGCAAACAAGCAGAAACATAGCGTTGGTTGTCACCAAGGGGTGACGGTTAGTTCAATAGATATACTCGTGGCATGCATAGTGTTATCATCTTCCATTACAAGATACTCCACCAACTACAATAATAATTTATCTATTCAAGTGCGTCCCTCCTTAGACGGTGATGACGACGTCCTCCTCGTCCATGTCAATGACATACTCCTCCACAACCTCCTGGGGGTGAGCAGAGGCAGGGGGGAATAGGGTGAGCATGTCATCTTACACATATACACTTATACACAGGGGATGTATCCCCGGACCCAACTATATATGCATATATACAACTGGACTGTGTCATACCTCCTGCATCTCCTCCTGCAGGGCCTGCATGTCCTGCATGTACTGCTGCCTGGCCTCCATCTCCTCGGGGGTCTGGTCACGCACAACGTACTCCTCACCAGCCCTCTCGGCCTTCACGTTGCCCTCCTCATCGTAGAAGAACTCAATGCCGTTCTCAGAGGCCCACTTCCTGGGTATCAGTGTGGGTATCAGTGTATATACCAGATAGAGTATAAGGGTTAATGAAGAGTAGAAAGTGACTTCAATACACTTGCTCCCGCCAGTGTATAGTAACCACAGCACACATCACACAATAGCCCCTGCTCCCCCCACCTGATCTCCTCCTGCTGCTCCTCCTCAGTCAGGTCCTCGAGGCCCTCGGGGATGGGGACGCCGGCCAGCTCGGGCCTCATCTGCTGGGGCTCAGCGGTGAACTCACCGGGCCTGGCGCGCTGGGAGAGACGGGTGTTCATCTGAGACTGGAGGTGAGAGGGAAATATGGGGGTGTGGGAATGGGGGGGGGGGTAGTATGGGATGATTGAGGATAAGAGGGAAGGATGGGAGATAGTAATGGGAAACACTAAACACTGGCTCTGCACCACTAGAGAAAGAAGTACCTTGGAGCTCAGCAGGCCGATGACAGTGGAGCCAAGGACGGCACACACAGCAAGGACAGCGAAGAGCACCATCTTGATGCCTGATGATAAGCAGTGTAGACTCACATAGCTCCATAACGTACGACTGATGGAAGAGACACTCCACACAACACCACACCTGGGCCAGACTCCTCATTGGCGCTCTTCCTCTGGCTCTTGGGGGTCTCGTACCTGACAGTCAGGCCAGCAGAAGCAAAAAGAAAACTCGAGAAAGAGCTAGCCTCTGCAACGATTAAGGAATCCTGAAGACGACCAACTTACCTCTTCTTGTTCTTAGCCTTAAGCTGCTTGGTAGTTCTGGTGGCCATCTTGAAGCAGTGAGAGCAGCACAGTCGCAGAGAACGTCAACTCGTCATGGTGACCCCATGAAGTAAAAACTCTCGCCCTAGCCCCTTACAGTGGGACCCCAATACAGGGTCGTCAGTGCACCATCCAGGTCTACAGGCCCATGTCAGCCTATCGTAGGAACATATACTTCGAGACACTTGCCAATAGAGTGAGGAGAGGCCTATTTCGTGTGCATACTGACAACATCTCACATAACAATATATGATAGTATCAACTCCCTTAACCAGGCACTTGATTCATTGTGTATTCACAAGTCCTGCTGGCCACTATTATGGCAATTAATGTTCTATTCTCTACTCAAGCTCGTCATATGTCTCCCACCTCTCTCCCTCAACCTCGGGACGCCTAGGAAGCTCCTGGTCTGGTGTGAGAGAGTGTTGGGGTAGATAGTAGACACAACTAGGAAGCAATAGGGAATAGGCAATAGAGAAACAATACCTGATATATACTGTGGACATGTACTTATTATACACACGTTCACCGGGAAATGACGGCATAATAGACAGGTAGGAGACAGAGACAAAACACATACCAGGGTTATTGAAAAGAAGGGATCTTGGGTCACTCTTATCCTCGCTGTCCATGCACCACATGAGGCCTGAAACCCCCAGCATGGACACCACCAGCAGCACCACAGTCCAGAACATGATCTGGTTGGCCATGACACTCTCGGGGGCAGCAGCCACATTCACAAGCACCACAGTGTTGGGGACATTGTGGGCACGAGCAAGCTCCCTCTCAAGCTTCTGGTGGTGCACTGGCCTCTCGACACAGTTGGTTCCATCCTGGCAGGCAGCTGTGTGGGCAAACTCCAGAGACTGTGCACCAGACAGAGTCTCTATAACAGATGGCATCAAAGTAGTCTGAGTCCCGGTCTTGAGTGCCACATTCAGCACCACAACACGACTGGCTCCTGTAAGGTAGTCAGAACGAGCCACCACATCGCGATCAAGGGCATGGGTGGGGAGAAGAAGAGCTTCCCTCATGATTGCGACAGCATTCGCATTCTCAGACACTTCCAGGATCCCATTGGGGTCTGAAACAAACACCTCGGCACTAGCGTACACTAGTACCACTAGAAGGGCCACGAACACGCCCAGGACGCCCATTATGTAGCTAAAAGACGCTTAACTAGAGCTGAGAGCAGTTAATAATACGAGACCCTTATCTTTTTTGCTGTGCCTCAGTGTAGATATCTCTGGACCTCTCAGTAGGACCCTAGGACCCGGAGTGCAGGGACTACTCCATTGAAGACCACTATACACAAGCATGACACAATATATACCTTACTTGGTATCCATTTGAACAGAAATACAACAAACACTAAACCTATAAATACTCAATGGGTTACAGAGGCTGAAGCACCCCGTTCTCCCCTACATTCCGAACCAGCTCCCTCAGGAGCGCCACTTCGCTGGGCTCCATCCCGGCCACGTCCATCTTCAGCACCACACCCTGCTTCTTCTTTGTGCAGGCCTTCTTGTGGGTGGCCAGGAACTGATGCCATATGGGCACCAGGCCTGGGTGGGCTGAGAAGAGAGGCCTGTACCTGGTCCTGGCAGCCAGCACTGCCAGGTAGGGGGACCCCTCCTCGACCACATCCAGGTGGGAGAGAGAGGGGCACAGGGCAAGGCCTGGGACTAGGGCGAGGGCCGCAGAGGGGCTAAGGGTGAGGTGAGAAGAGATGGAACAGAACTGATAGAGACACAACCCCACCTCATCCCATTGCCCTCAAGCCGCAGAGTCCGAAGGGACGTGCTGTCTGCCAGGGCCAGCGAGAGGCTAATCCCCCCCTCCAGCTTCAGAACATTGCCTCTGAGATTCATCTGGGTTAGAAATGAGTGGACAAGTGACACTACACGAATGCTCACACCCTACCTCAGTCAGCTGACCCATGTGTCCCAGGGCGTCACTGAGGTGGGTGAACCCTGCACTGTGCATGCCTGACCCCTTGGCCCCGTTGCCAGACACAGACAGGTGGGTGACACCACCCAGACCTGGGGCATAGGCAGACAGACATGCCGCAGCCAGGTCGCCCTGCTTGGTGCCCTCCATTATGGACAGGTGCACCTCTGCCTTGTCTCCCTCCAGTGCCCGTCTGATGGCATCGGGCCAGGCATGGTCATACTCAATGTGCCGCAGGAACCGCTGAAGTCTCACAAGCACCTGGGGGTAGGGAGTATAGCTAGTGGGTATACAACAGAATCAGACTAATACAACCAGTAGTGTATCTGAACAGAAGACACATCCCATACAACCACCGTACCCCAGTTTCCAGTGTGGGACTGATGGTCTCCTGCGCCCTGACATGTGCCTCCTGCTCTCTCTCTCTCTCCATCTGTGCCTGGGCCCCCTTCATGTCCCTCAGCTCCCTCTGCAGCCTGTCTGCCCTGCCCCCTGCGGTCTGTGCCCTTACCCTCAGGGTCTCCAGCTCACCGGTCAGACGCTGCATCTCGGCTGCCTGGGCCTGCTCCCTCTGCATGCCACACCCTATCTCAGCCCGGGCAGATACGGCCTCGGCCCTACACGTGGCGGCCTCAGCCCTGGCCTCAGCTAGGGCCTGGGCATGGGAAGAGTCATGGTCCCTGGTCTGCCGGGTCAGGGTGTCGAGGGACTGGATGGCCTCAGAGGCAGCGGCAGCCTGTCTGGTCAGTGTCTCTCTCTCTCCTACCCACTCTGCTGCCAGGCACCCCAGCCTATCCAGCATGGACACCACAGACACAGGTGCATCAGTCTCTGTGTCATCAGAAGGCACAGTCCCAAGGGAGGGGTACAGGCTGTGCAAGGTGGACATGATCTCCTGGACAGACGCCATGACCCCTGCGTCTCTCTCTGCTGCCTGGGCCTCCCTGGCCTCCACCTCTCTCTCCCTCCTCTGCCGGGTGTCCTCAGCCTCAAGCTCATCTGCCGCCAGGGACAGCTGTACCTCCAGTGATGTTATCCTGGCCTGCATAGCACTGACCCTCTCCTCCTGGGCGGCAGAGGCAGCCTCAGAGGTCTCAGTCTCCCTCTCCCTCTCCTTCCTCTCGGCCTCTCTCTCTGCACCAACCAACTCGTCCTTCACAGCTTCCAGAGACGCACTCAGTATCAGCACCCTCTCATCCAGCTGCACTATCTGGGCCTCAGCACCCTTCCGCAGCTCTCTCTCCTCTTCTAACGCTGCCCGGGCCTCTTGCAGCCTAACATCCATCTGACTCTCCTCTCCCTGAAGCGTCTGCAGGCTCTCCTCAGCCACTCTCGCCCTCTCCCTCTCCCCCTCGAGGTCCTGTCTAAGAGATGCCTCCTGCCGTCTGACCTCGATCAGCTCAACAGCGAGAGCCTCTCTCTCTCCTACAGACGTCTCCCTCGCCTCAAGAGCCTCACTCCTCTGCTCTATGGAGTCCATCAGCACCTGGAAGTGGGTGGGAGGTATCGGCATACATGCGTGCAGAGGGTCATCACAGTATCAAGAATGTAAGGCAGTGACGATTGATCGCTTACCCTATGACAACAGTCCAACAATGAGAGTATTGCAACGTGAGTATAAACCCATTCATAGCACTGTGAGTGTATTCTCACCCACATATCTCTAACGGAACACACACCTTTTCCATCTGCCTCAGTGCGGCCTCTGCTCTGCACTGCTCCTCCCTAGCCACCCTCTTCCACTCCGACAGTGCACCATCCCCCTCCCCCCCTGCCCCCCCTGCCCTCAGGGCCCTGATAGTGGCCGAATCTGCCTCCTCCCTCTTGGCAGCCTCTGCCTGCTCTTGCTCTCTCTCCTGCTGCAGTCTGACCAACTGACCCTCCAGCTGTGCCACCTGTCTCCCCATGGTATCCCGGGCTGTGTTGGATGCCTCTACAGACCCCTCCAGTGACAGCCTCTCCGCCTCCCACTCATCTGACGCCTTGTCAAACTTGTCCTCTGCAGCAGCAAGGCGCCGCTTGAGAGCCGTCAGCTCCGCCCCCACCTGTGCAGCCCTAGTGTCCCTGGCCACCAGGGTCATGGCACTGAGGTCAGGTAAGGAGGCATCCTCACCCGGGCAGGGGGCAGTCACCTCAGTCACATCCATACCCAGCATGCCACTCGTGCCCCCAACTACAGTGGCGCCAGGGTAGCTGGCCAGCTCGGCTGACTGATCAGAGGGATATGGTGCCACGGGGAGGGGACTAGTGTGCACGGGGGATGGGGGCACATGGGTCCCAGTCTGGGAAGGTGACCGGAGGTTCCCCTTATTCAGGTAGTCCGCAGCACTCATGGTAACCGAACCAGGTGCGGTGTTGTGATGAGTGAAAGGGGGCGGCACGAACGGAGGAGCTGGCGCCACTGGAAGAGTGTAAGGAGGGGAAACAGGGGTCGTGTATGGACTTCTGGTTGGACTGTAGACCACCCCACTGGCATTGGTATTCAGGGGGTTCACAGGAAGGACACCCTTCCTCCCCCAGGGAACCATCCCACCAGATCCAAGGGAGTCGTGTGAAAGACAACAGTTGAAGTGAGTGAAGTCTTCACTGAAGACAGGCGACTATCTGCACCCTTTTGCATCCTTTGCTTGTTGCACCCTCATTTTTGTTTCCTTTGTTATGTCGCAGTGCCAGCTTCAGCTCTTTCTCTACGACGTGAGCAAAGATGAGCCACGGGATGTCAAAGGTTGGGCCTGATTTCTGCTATTATTTGCTAATTACTAGTTGCGGCGTGTAATACGTGTGTCCGCCCTGGTATTGGAGTGATCTGCGCTAATTCCCGAAGGGTCATCATCTTAGTATCCTGCATATCTTCCTCAATGTTGATCCCTCTATTGGCCACCCTGATGTCCTTTATCCACCCGTCGTAGTGTATTTGTCTCTATTGTCTTCGTATGTGGAGCGTCATGCGTCATTCCTAGTATTGCTTTCATCGTTCTGTATGTCAATATGATTAGTCACACTGAGTATGACACTGACGTACGAAGTGATACCGACCCGTTATGATTACACCCGACGTATGTGTGGTGAATCACCACCAGCCTAGTTCAATTGATGCGATGTTTCTCTCACTGAATGCCTGTGCATGTGCCTATATATATATCTCCCACAATTGATTCACCCTAGAGTGGCAAGCAGCGCTCTCCGCGCGCTGAATGGTTCATTGCCCTAGCCTTCACCCTCAACTTCATCATTGGCGTGGGTATCCTGGCCCTCCCGGCTGTGTTTGCCAAGGCCGGTATCATCATGACTGCCGGATTCATCATCTGCATGTATGTGCATGTGTATTTGTATATACTTATCAATGTGTATATTCATGCAGATGTATGTGAGTACATGTGTATGTGTGTCAGTGTTTGTGTCATGAGCACTTCCTCCCCCCCCCCCCCCCCCCCCCCCCCCCCCCCCCTCTGGGGGGGCGCTT